>CAUYQU010051705.1:0-69346 GCA_963574635.1 Cheracebus regulus | reverse complement strand
GTCCTCGCAGTCTGGTGACCACTACAACCAAAAGTGGCCAGTGCCACTCCCAGGGGAGGGGGACCCAGAAGGCAAGGGCTGGCCACTGTTCAGCCTCCTCTGGGAAATCATCTCAATTGTGAGGCTTAGGAGCCCCTGCGGCACAAGCTGGGTGTGTTCACAGATGCGGGCGTGGTGGGGAGGTTGTGTCTGTTGAGGAGGATGGCACGGGGTGGGGGGTGTCAGGATCATGTGTGTGTGCCTTGCTTGGTTAAATAATGATAAAATGATGAAATGGAATAGTATGCAGCCATCAAATAGATTGGCTTTAAAGAACAGTGGGGACATAAGAAATGGTCACAATATAAGATTTAGTAAAAGGGAAAATGCACCATTTGAAGAAGAAGAAAAAGTGACCCATCAAAGACTAATCACGGTGACCTCTGGATTGGTAATTCATGTGTAATCTCCTGTTTCCTTTATACTTGTGTATTTTCAATGTTTTTGGCAATGGGCACGTTGGTTTTGTAATCAGAAAAAGGAGAATACATGCTGTGAAAAAAAAAATAAAGATGAACCAGAAAACAAATGAACATGATAAAAATAAAATAAACTCACTGGGAATGCTGCTCACACCTGTAATTCCAGTGACTCAGGAGGCTGAGGCAAGAGGATCACTTGAGCCTGGGGTTTGAGACTGGCCTGGGCAACATAGTGAGACCCTGTCTCAAAAAAAAAAAAAAAAAAAAAAACCCTAAATAAAATAGCGCCAATGGAAAAGTCTAAACATAAAACGAAGCCAAATATTCAACTCCAGTTAGCAAACACTGAGTGGGCACCAGCCTCTGGCTGGGATTCAGACCCAGGCCCACTTCTCACCCCATATCCCAAGCCTACTGTGCTCTTCTCCACCCCAGATGAGGGGCTGTGGGGCATCCTCACTGACATCCCAGCAGAGGGCACAGTCTGCCACCCCCACTGGAAAGGAGTATCTTGAATGGCCCTTGCAGAAGTGATCAAAGTGGAAGAGGGTTTTGCCCTCTCTCCTCCAAAAGTCTCAGGCTGTCTTGAGTGAACCCACTGCCCACCTTCCTGTCTCACCAGCCTGACACTACCCACTACCCCTGGCATCTGAGGCATCCTGCACCTTAGTAGCTGTCATGGCTGAGGGAAGCCTCCTCCCTCCAGCCCTGGGTAATATGCATGAGGTATTTAGCCAACTGGCACCTTTTGAGGTGCGTCTGCTGCTCCTCAGTGGCTGCAGATTTCTCCGGGAGCATGAGCCCTTGCCCCAGAAGTTCATCTTCCAATCAGAGCGGGGTCGCTTCATGCCGGACTTCTCCAGGGAGGGTGGAGGTGAGGGTGGACCCCATCTGACTGTGCTGCACAGTGTCCTGCACCGCAACATCGACCGCCTGGGCCTTTTCTCTGGCCGTTTCCAGGCACCTTCACCATCCACTCTCCTTTTACAGGGGACATAGCCTTTTCTTGCTCAGGAAGCCTAGGAAGGTTGAGCATTGAGAGACGGAAGGGACTAATGTTCTACAGAACTGTGGAGATTTCTCTTCTAAGCCCTTGGCCTAAAGAGCACTGTCACTTTTTTCTCTCCCATCTCTTTTTTTCTAAATATAATTTGTCAAGTTGAGAAAACCAGTCCAAAAAAAAAAAAAGTGTGTGTGTGGGGGGGATGGGGCCAGTAGCACACCCCAGAAGCTCGAGGAGAGGGGCCAGTTGACCCCCAACGACATGCCTCTCCTGGAATTAACGGACATTATTCTCTACCTTTGTGATACCTGCACCACACTTTGGGCCTTTCTCGATAACTTCCCTTTGGCTTGCCAGACCTTCCAGAAGAACGACTTTTGTTAAAGACTAGCTTCTTTCTACAAAGCAGCAATTCCTGAAATGGAGTCTGCAACTAAGAAGATGAGGCTTGAAGATAGCAAGCTTCTACGTGATCTGTGGCAGAGGCTCTCCCATTCCAGGAAGAAGCTAATAGACATTTTCCACATCATCCTGAACCAGATCTGCCTCCTTCCCATCCTAGAAAGCAGCTGTGACAACATTCAGGGCTTCATCGAAGAGTTCCTTCAGATCTTCAGCTCCTTGCTGCAGGAGAAGAGGTTCCTCTGGGACTATGATGCACTCTTTCCTGTGGCTGAAGACATCAGCTTGCTGCAGCAGGCCTCGTCAGTATTGGACGAGACGCAGACTGCCTATATCCTCCAGGTAGTTGAGAGTGCATGGGAAGTGGTGGACAGATGGACAGCCACAGATGCTAAAGACCCATCCATGACTGGGGAGCCTAATGGGGAATGTAATGGGGTCACGGTGACGGCAGAGGCAGTCAGTCAAGCGTCATCACATCCAGAGAACTCGGGGGAAGAGGAGTGCATGGGAGCAGCTGCGGCTGTGAGCCCTGCCGTGTGTAGGGTGGAGCTGGACTCACTCTTCTCCCAAGTGAAGGACCTGCTGCCAGACCTTGGTGAGGGCTTCATCATAGCCTGCCTGGAGTACTACCACTACGATCCAGAGCAGGTGATCAATAATATCCCGGAGGAGCGGCTGGCCCCCACCCTCACCCAGCTGGACTGCAACCTAGACAGAGAAATGAAACCAGACCCAACACCCCTGCTGACATCTCGCCACAACGTCTTTCAGAATGATGAGTCTGACGTTTTAGCAGGGACTCGGCAGACCTGAGCTGGGTGCACAAGGGCAAGAGCACCAGGAAGGAGGAGAACACACAGAGTCTGCTGAGTGACAAGCACACAGTGGCGGCACAGCGGCAGCGCTATGAGCAACACAGCATGGTGGTGGAGGCGCTACTGCAGCCAGGCGAGAGCCTGCCCTACCACTGTGTTTACTATGAGGCTGAGTACGATGACACATACGATGGCAACCAGGTGGGCGCCAACGATGCAGACTCAGATGACGAGCTCATCAGCCGCAAGCCATTCACCAGGGCTCAGGTGCTGAGAACCAAAGTGTCTAGAGAAGGGCAGAAGGAGGACGACGACGATGAGGAAGAGCAGGCTGACCAGGAGGCTCCCAAGCCTGACCATTTCGTGCAGGACTCTGCAGTGCTGAGAGAGAAGGTAGAAGCCAGGCTCATGGCCTTTCTCGCCAAGAAAGGGTACTGGCATGACAGCTCAACAGCAGGGGCCGGCAGTCCCCGGGGCCATGGGCAGAGCCGTGAGACAACCCAGGAATGCAGGAAGAAGGAAGCCAACAAGGTGACAAGAGCCAACCACAACCAGAGAACCATGGCCGACCGCAAGAGGAGCAAAGGCATGATCCCATCTTGAGGCCTGGTGTAGGGCCAGCGGGAAGGCAGCGGCGCCAGACTCTCCAGGCCGCGCTCCCATCACCTGGGGCCTCCTTACCAGGTGGCCCCCTGCCAGGGCCCAAAGATCACTCCACCCCTCAACAGCCTCAGCTTTGCAGCCCCTGAGAAGGCTGCCTCTCATCTACCAGCCAGCCACGAGCGCCTTCCTGCAGAACACAGAGTACCTTATCCCAGAGCAGAAGAATCCATGGGGCCGTCAAGCAGGCACCTTCCCCGAGCTGTGCTGGCAGGAAAGGGAGCAGGATGGAGCCCCAAAGCAAGCACTCCAAACCTCGGGCAACAAGATCCTACTTCCCCTTTACCCTGGACAGCAGGAAACCTGTATATTCAAAAACAGAAAAAGGCCTGCTAATAAAATTTTTGACCCTTTCAAATGAAAAAAAAAAAAGTCTCTTGTATCACTAGGACCAGAGGCTCCTGTTCCCCCCGAGAAGCTTTGGATCATACCATGAAGAGCCCAGCAATCCAGGCTGTACAGGCTGGCTCCCTGAGTTGGCGCACTCCACATTTATTATCATCAGCAAGAAATCCTGCATTTCAGCACCCAAAAGAAATAAGAAACTCCTGTCTGATTGCTGATGAGCACATGTACACTTCTCTAGGCTCCGAGTCCACTCCTAAACATCAAAGAACCAGCTGCTCTTACCAGGACCTAGTGGGGGTTTTACTTACTCTCCAATTCCAGCACATTCTGAGATGAGTCATGGGCTTTTGATGAACAGCAAAAAGAGGTGAATGAAACCACAGGTCAGGTAACAAGGGTCACTCTTTTATTCCTGAAACGAATACTTACAAGGACAAATACACAATAAATCGTCTAAACTATACCAAAAGCCCGAGAGAGAAAAATCTTGTTATTTCAAAGAATAATTCACGGTTTTAATTAGCTCAATTTTTCTTCTTTAAGGAAGGTTTAAAATTCAAGATGCAAAGTTACAACCAAAACTCTCATTGGGAATAAAACCTAATCTCTCACAGAATCAAACATGTGGAATCACGCTGAGTCACAGAATACGGGTAAATGGGAGGAAATACAGAAAATACAAGTACCATGAAAGTTGCATGGAAGGCATCAAAGTATCAGGCCAAGTTCACAGTCACTGATATCAGACAAACAGACCAAATTCCAGCCCATCACTTTCTGTGTGACCTAGGGCAGGTTACTTAATCTTTGTAAGCCACAGCTTCCTCATTTATAAGATGAATATAATCATATCTGCCTCTGTGTTTTGTAGGACTTAGATGAGATAATATGTCAAGTGCCTGGCTTACAGTAGAATACTCAAAATTATTGAAAAACTCTCTTTTGAACTCCCAAGACCCTATTACAGCCAATACAACTTTACAGGTATTAAAGACATGATTTAAAGACAGGTTTAACTGTTCTTTAATACTTCTTCTGGTAGGTGTCCAAGTTAGTTGAGTTTTTATTGACATGCTAAGTTTTGTGCTCTGTGGATGCATTTTTCATAACCACCAAAAACTATTTTCAAGTTACTCTCCCAAAAGTGTTTCATTTCCTCCCCCTACTTAACTTTTTCCTAGGACCACATTTGATCAGATTTTCATTTTCAACATTATCAAGGAGGGCCTTTTATCCCCTACCAGATCACTGAAAGAAAATGGATGCTTGTTGTTATCCAAAAGCAACTGGTATTTTTTGTTTTGTTTTGCTTTTTGGTGAAAGGGAGTTATGCTCTTGTTGCCCAGGCTGGAGTGCAGTAGCACGATCTCAGCTCACCACAGCCTCCGCCTCCTGGGTTCAAGCAATTCTCTTGCCTCAGCCTCTGGAGTAGCTAGGACTACAGGCATCTGCCACCATGCATGGCTAATTTTGTATTTTTGGTAGAGACGAGGTTCCACTATGTTGCTCAGGCTAGTCTCAAACTCCTGATCTCAGGTGATCCCCTCACCTCGGCCTCCCAAAGTGCTGGGATTACAGATTACAGGCATGAGCCACCACCCCCAGCCCAACAGCAACTCTTACAGATGACTGGCAGGCATGGCTCAAGACGAGGTGCAGCCTTTTCTGTGGTTCTTTTCCATTCCATTTCCCTTCCTTTCTTGTGGTTTCAGAAGGGACTTCTTCCAGACAGCAATCCCCAGCCCATGCAGGAATAACCCAGCCTTCTGCAAGCAATTAGGGTACCCATTGTTTTTACCTGGCCTATTTTTGCCCTTTCAGTTTCACTGAACCAAAGTAAAACTTGACTTGGGATTTTTTGAAATCATGTATAGTAAAGGTCTACACAGGAACCTATTCAACTCCCTATCACTGCCTTTCTCTCTCATCCACACCATTCAGGAAAACAAATTTTCCCTCCCTCCCTCCCTTCCTTCTTCCTTCTTCTCTCCCTCCCTCCCTGTCCCCCTTCCTCTCTCCCATCCTTCCTTCCGTCTCTCCCTCCTTGTCTCCCTCTTTTCCTCCCTTCCATTCTTCTCTCCCTTCTTCCTTCCCTTCCTTCTTTTTTCCTTCTTCCTTTCAATCAGAAAGATAACTGGTATAGTGGGAATCAAGCTGTGTGGTAGTCATCACAGGTAATGACTTTGCATGTAAAATGGGTCTTCTTTACCAGTAGATAATTCTAATCCCTACATTCAATCCAATAAACTGTTATTATTTAATGTGTGCCAGGCTCCCTGCTATGTGCTGAGAATACAAAGATTATTGGTCCCTGTCCCCATGGAATTTTAATAGAGAAGTAGAAAAGTCAATAACGTAGTAAGCTGTTGTACTCTACTGTGTTACAATAATATAGTATAACAATAACTACAATACTCTTTAATGCAGAATATAATAGGGTATGTGGTGACTGTTTTGGGGGAATGGGTCATTTTGCAGGAGAAGATCATCAGGGAAAGATGTTTTTAGTTAAGGATTTTAGTGTCTGATGGAGAAAAACTGTCGAAACTTTCTAAAGTTTCTCCCAGATGGTTTCTCAAGCTACTCCAATAATCCTCCATGGTGTTGCCAGAATCATCTTTGTAAAACACAATTTAAGCCCAGGCATGGTGGTTCACATCTGTATTCCCAGCACTTTGGGAGGCTGAGGTGGGCGGACCACTTGAGATTAGGAGTTTAAGACCAGTCTGGCCAACATAGCAAAACCCCGTTTCTACTAAAAACACAAAAATTAGCTGGGTATGATGGTATGTGCCTGTAATCCTAGCGACTCAGGGGGCTGAGGCACAAAAACTGCTTGAACCTGGGAGGCAGAGGTTGCAGTGAGCCAAGATCATGCCACTGCACTCCAACCTGGGAAACAGAGCAAGCTCTGTCACACACAGACACACACACACACACACACACACACACAACTTAAGCCACACCTTTCATAAATCATTTAGGGAAACCCTATACTCCTTTAGGATAAAGCTCCAAAGGCTAACTCTCGCGATGTGTGCTCCATGCACACCCCATGGGCCTCTCTCCACTCTTCCACACTCCCTCACATCTCCACAGTCTTGCATGTGTTAATTCTGCTTTCTAGAAGGTTCTACATCTCTTCCACCTCTAACTCCTTTTCTACTTGGTGAAATTCTACATCTTGTTTGAGATCTACCTCAAATATAAGCTCCTCTGTGAACCCTTCTCTGACACCCTTCACCCCCCTTGCCCACCCAGGGAATTCGGCACCTCTAATAAACAATGCTGTTGACTAAGAGAATCCTGTTTCCCAACCCCACTATTTTATCAGTTAGAGTTCCCACCAAAATAGATGGTACATTCCAATTGGGTCACTTAAGAAGAGCTTCATAAAGAGACTATTTACAAAGAAGTGGCCGTAGAGAAAGCCTAATGGATATTGCAGCACCAGGGGGCCAGAGACAACACGGTATCTCTAGGCCTATAAGGGAAAGGGGAGCTGGCTCATGCCAGCCCAGAAGAAGAGGACTACCTGACAGAAGCTTTCAAATGCAGCCTCCTGCTGCCACAAGAGAGAGAGCAAGGGAAGTAAACACCCAACCAAAACCCCACCCTCGTTCTCCTCTTTCTCTGCATTTGTCCACTGCTGCCCACTGCCCAAACTCAAGAGCAAGGAGACCCATTGATGTCTTTTCTCTGCCAGCCTCCTGGTGTAGAAGGCAAGGTTTAGAAAGGATGAGAAGTTGGGGTCTGGAAACTCTACACTCTCATTTTCTTGTTCCCCTCACAGCTGATGGGAAGAAGGGGGTGGCATTGGACATGGTTTGGGCTTATGTCAGTGAAAGTCTGCTTTGGAGCTCAGAGAATGGCCCTTATTTCCTTGATGAACAAGCCAAGCAGGTCATCCCTGGTGTTTTCTCTCTTCCACCCTGAAAGCTATGACTCTAAAGCTATGGTGGCCATCTTGAAACACTGGGGGAAGAGTCCAAGAAAATCACACAGCTAACAGACCTCATGTCACTGAGGCCTTAAACCCACACCAGCAGCTGCCTGCTTCCAGATTTCCTATTGTATTCGATTTATGCTATTATTGTTTTCTGTTACTTATGAAGGAAAGCATTCCTAAGTGAGGTGGCTTCCATATATTACAGCAAGTCCTATTGAAACTATCTGAATAGGTATCTGTCTTCTCCCTTAGAACATGAGTTCTGCAGGGTCAGGGCTGGCATAGGGCAGGCCCTAATTATTGCTCATGGAGTGAGTAAATGAAGCAATGCATGAAGCACTGCAGCCATGTAAGTAGGATTCAATATCATCTTGATCCTTCTTCCAAACACCATTTCTTTCCTTTGTGTTATTTTACCCTAAGGAACTCCCTCTTAAATGCTTCGCTCCCTGTGTTTCCTCATCCTCCCTCTGCCCTCATACGTCCATCGTGTATCAAGCAGACTTGCCTCACACAAATGGTTTGCATTCTGTTTAATACCTACTTTAAAAAATGATTCTCACTCTAAAAGAGATGGGCTGATTAATGTACTCAAAATATCTTGCACTACACAGCCAATTCCTTCATCCTTGTTCTATTCATAATGTATAGCCCTTCCCTCTTCAAATGTGCAAAAAAGGACCCATTCCCCATCAGCTTATTTGTAGCTGCAGAGCTTGAGGTGGTGCTAGATGTCAAAAATGAAAAATTGCTAAATTCAAAATTGCTTCTCTCTTTGTTTTAAAGGTGACCTGCAAGTAGTTTTTATTTTTTTAATGAGCTAATTGTAGGATTATATGCTGAATGCCCCAAATGCAGAAAGTGAGAGAAGAACACTCAGCACATACCTGCTACAAAATACCTGGTATTGTTTCCCTGCCTCTGCAACCCCAGAGTGCTGACACCCACATTCCCCACAGCCCCAGTGAGGAGACTGACTCAGAGGCAGCTCAGCTTTTGAACTGGGATAATGGGTGTGCAGAACAATGGTAAACTGGGCCGGGAAGGGGAAGGCACAATTTGGCTATTTGCTGGGTGAACTTGGGCAAGTTGTCTCAGCCAGAACTCAGCCCCTTCACCCCTGCCACGAGGGAACTGGCCTCTTCATTCCCTCCCTCTGAATAACTGATGGTTATGACTTCGTGATCAGCACATGCCTTCCATAAAGGGCAGCTGTCAGAGCTGTAAATTATTTCCAAGACTCATCAGGCCCATATACATTTTATTTGATTTTAAAAATTTCTGAAATATAGGCAGTGATCCTATGTTTCTCAGTTCCAGAACCTGCTCTTTCTGGTTCCAAACACCGCCCAAGGCCAGGCTGGGACGTGGATGATCTCAACTCTTGCCCTGCACTGAGATGTAAAGACATTCCCTCAAAGTGACTCAGTCATTTCACGGGTCCACAGCCTTTTCCAGATCATCTACGAGTCTATCCAGGAAGAAAATTATGCCAAAGGAGAAGTGGAAGTTCACTAGGTGACACTGTTTAAGGAAAACCATAGAATTTCATAAGCAATTTTTCATTTTTGACATCTTTCATTTTTTACCTCCTCCTGATGAAAATGGCACCCTGGGACGGACTTGAAGTCCTGCCTTACTTACTCTGTCTCAGTTACGTGTCACCTATTAAAATGTGCACAACCATTTGGGGGTAGCACATTAAATTATTCATTATCTACCATTACAGCTCGGAGAGCATGAATTGTTCAGATTCTGTTCCAATAACCTGGCTACTGCAGCAGCAATAGAAGAACAAGCAGGGGCTGGGCATGGTGGCTCACGTGTGTAATCCCAACACTTTAGGAGGCTGAGGTGAGCGGATCACGAGGTCAAGAGATCAAGACTATCCTGGCCAACATGGTGAAACCCCGTCTCTACTAAAAATACAAAAATTAGCCAGGCATGGTGGCAGGTGCCTGTAGTCTCAGCTACTCAGGAGGCTGAGGCAGAAGAATGGCTTGAACTCAAGAGGTAGAGGTTGCAGTGAGCCAAGATTGCGACACTGTGCTCCAGCCTGGCAACAGAGCAAGACTGCCTCAAAACACACACACACACACACACACACACACACACACACACACACACAAGCTGGGCAGTTTTGCTAAGGAGTCCAAAGGGAGAAAATCAGAGTGAGTAAAATCACAAAAGGAGGGCAACCAACATGAGGGGTGCTCAGCATTTGTCATTCATCCATTCTGTCCCTCATCAAATATTGTCTCTTCTATGCCATGGAGTGTGTAAGAGTGGATGATCCATTATAAGGTAACTTCCTAATCACAAGGAAAACTAAGAACACTCAAGATCAACGTGGCCTACTTCCTGGAGTCCCCTCCAAGTCAGCACTTCATAATTATGCCTCTCTGGGAGTTGGAAATCTTTGGCTCCCATGCCCAGGGGACACAAGACCTCCACACTGGCCTCCTGAGAACCAGGCAACACCGACCATCTGAACACAGCTCTTCTTCCCCAACCCACACTGACCCCACTCTAGTTGTTTCCAAAATATTGTGGCATTCCTGTTCCTTTGCTCACTGATGCGGCAGCTGTGTGGGCCTGGCAAATACACTAATGAAGGAAAACTGCTAACCTGGGAAAATAGCAGGGCTGAATCACTATTCGTGCCATAAATTTATCAGCCCTCCTTTCGTATAAAAACAAAAACAAATACACAGTCTGGAGATCCATGCTACGCAGATCCTGCGGAGACTCCAACTCAGTCCTTGGAGTTCTCTGTGAGCATCTAAGATTTAGACAAGAATCCTGGGGGACTGAATCCACCCTCAGCCCTTGCAGCCTCTCTCCGGAGGCTTGCTAGACCCAGGGCTCTTTCAGACTCTATTTTGTCCAAGTGTTAAATCTCCCAATGGGAAAAGGTGATGTGTTTGTTTGTTTGTTTTGGTTTTGCCTTCCTATTAACATATCAGAAAGATGTTGGAAACAAAAGTCCAGGTTTGGCCTTCTAGTGAAGTTACTTGGGTACTGCCAAGTCCACACACTTCAGGAGGTTAAAGCATCAGCAAGTTGTGTCTCTGGATTTGAAAATGACAAGCTAGTACTTGTGAGTCAAACAGAAATACCATGCTGAACTCTATGCCTTGGGAGCTTAAGACAGATTAAGTTACTGCTGAGACCTTACCTAGTCAGAATTCATCTGCAAAATGAACTACAAGAGCAAGCCATCCACAATCAGGTAATTCCTATCATAAACCTAATGAGAAAATAATTCAGAAGCCACCAATGGCTTTTGCCTAAAAAGATGAATGATGTGGAGGAGAATCTTGGCTGTGAGAAGAACAGAAGAAATTAATTGCTGAAACCTTCACAGCATGTTGAAATCCAAGAATTATCCCCTGGATCTGCACTTATAATTTACAACAGCTGCCTCTTTCAGACAGGTTGAAGTGACTCTTGGGCAGAGCACAGAACACAGCTGATTGCAGTAATGAATCTGCAGCCAGGTCAACACTCAGCACTGCACGGAGCATGCCCGTCCTTGGGCACATGCACAGAACCTAGCCGGGACCGAAGACTGGAGCCCTCACTCCCCTCACTCTCTGTAGCTGCACTTCCCTTGTGACACAGCATCATCCCACTCACAATCTTATGGTCATGATGACAGTTTTTAAAATTCCACTGAGAGATGGCTGAAGTACAATCTATTTATTGATATTCCAGCTACTAAAACCTAGGATTGTCATGAATGCATCAGGAAAGAACATCTTGTGCCCTGTGGTGAACTCCTTGAGGGTGGTAATAGAAGGAACAGAGAACAACCTATCAGGAGATTCCTTTGGGGTCAATGCCTGAAGTCAAGGCACTTAAAAATATATATAGGAAAAAAATAAAATATAAGCCATTAGGAGAAAATAAAGCCAGAAGAGATAAAAAGTTGACAGGCAAAAGATTTACTTTTTTTTTTTGACGGAGTCTTGCACTGTCACCCAGTCTGGCGTGCAATGGTGCAATCTCTGCTCACTGCAACCTCTGCCTCCCAGGTTCAAGCGATTCTCCTGCCTTCGCCACCCGAGTAGCTGGGATTACAGGCGCCAACCACCATGCCCAACTAACTTTTTTTATTTTTAGTAGAGATGAGATTTCATCATGTTGGCCAGGCTGGTCTTGAACTCCTGACCTTGTGATCCACCCACCTCAGCTTCCCAAAGTGCTGGGCTTATAGGCATGAGCCACCACGCCTAGCCTGCAAAAGATTTACTTAAAATAAATAACTGTTGTAAGGGGTAAACTTGCAGAGGCAGAGTTTCAGAGAAATGTGGTTTCTACTAAAACTTAGTGCAGGTCTTGTGTAAAGTAGATCATAACCTTTTTAACACATATTTAACAACTTATTTTCTGCTTCATACCGGAAACTAATGTTTCTATTTGAAGGACAAAGTTTAAGAGTCTACACAAAGTGAACTTGCCAAACAAGCCATTTCTACTCATCTAATTTGTAGTCTCCGATGCTGAGAATACTATTTGGGAAAGAATGGAAATTTAGTAAAACAAAGATTTAAACAATATGAATACGAGTACTGAGTGGCAGATATTGAAAAATTGTTTTGAAGACTTGCAGTCACTCTTCACATCATCAGTTCTGAAAAACTGGGCTGCAGATTTCATGGCAGGTTCTCAGTAGAGAGAAATTGAAGGGCATTATTACAGAAAGGCCCAATTCTCCAGTCAAGCTCCCTTGAGAAGAACTTAACACAGCACAATGATCTCATGATTACCTAAAATTCTAAAATTAATAAGATGATTTATTTTGCTTAAAGGGCCAACTGCTCTTAAATTGATGTTCCTAAATTAGGCAAGACACTGAGTTTCTTCAGCTCTTTATACTTTGCTGAGAATGTGTTTATTAGATCCTTCTCTAAGAACAAGCCATGCCAGGAAGAAAATATATATGTGTGGTTCGTGGGTTTTTGGGGATGAGGACAAGGGCATATATTTTATAGTGAGACCAGTTGCTCCCTCTAAGGGTATCAGATTCTTCCTTGGGTTGCTGTACTAACTTAGAGATTGAGACATTTTTCAAAGTGCTTGGGTCATATTTTAGTGGCCATTTAATGCATCAAAATCAAGGGGGCAGACAACAGGATACTATACAGGATGGCCAACTTTCCTGGCTCTGTTGTCCTCATATCCCACCCCGATAAACTTCCTCCTTTCCCCTGTATCCATCACATCTTCCTCACCCTTACAGGATTTCAGTTGCACAACACAACAGGAGTTTGGATCCATAAACATATGTATAGATATAGATATAGCTGGCCGGGCATGGTGACTCATCACCAGTAATCCTAGCAGTTTGGGAGGCCAAGGCAGGTAGATCACCTAAAGTCAGGAGTTCAAGACCAACCTGGGCAACATAGTGAAACCCCATCTCTATAAAAATACAAAAAATTAGTCAGGTATGACAGCAGGTGCCTGTAATCCCTATTTAGGAGGCTGACGTGGGAGAATTGCTTGAACTCAGAAGGCGGAGGTTGAGCCGAGATCGTGCCATTGCACTCCAGCCTGGGCAACAGAGTGAGACTCCATCTCAAAAATATATATATATTTGTCATATATGTGTGTATGTGTGTGTGTGTGTGTGTGTATGTATATATATATAAGTATATGTATATATATGTGTATATATATGTGCATATATATGTATATATGTGTGTATATATATACATATGTGTATATGTATGTATATATACATGTGTATATGTGTATATATACATATGTGTATATATGTGTATGTGTATACATATGTGTATATATATGTATATGTGTGTGTGTATGTGTGTGTGTGTGTGTGTGTATATATATACAAATAACAGGAGCTTATATAAAATAAGCTATATAGATGGCCAGGCCTGGTGACTCACACCTGTAATTTTAGCACTTTGGGAGGCCAAGGTAGGTGGATCACCTAAGATCAGGATATATAAAATATGGGGGGAAAAAAAATATATATATATGTATATATATGATCCCAGTGAATAATGCAGAACACACTCGAACCTGACCCCATAGATAATTTAATTTATGGCCAGTTTCTGTTGTTAGTACTTGTTCCTCCTGCAGGCTTCTCTTAATCAAATGTACTAGCTATGAAACCACACATTCTTGCCTGACCCCCCAGCACTTTTTTCCTCCATCATGATCATTGCTAGACCCAGGAATGAGACCCAGCCTTCAAGACAGAGCCACCTCCAGGGCATGATGGGCTAGCAAACATTGACAGGACTTGACCCCAGCAGTCACATCATATGGCAGCAAGAAGCCATGGTCATAGTAGGCTTGCCACATAGAGTCCATCCAGCTCCTTCCACACGGGGAGTGAGATGGGGGATCAAAGGATCACCCACCACCCCTACTCGCTGAACTGAGCCAGCTGCTGTAGCTCTTGTACAAACTTATAGGAGAGGAAGATGCTGGACTTATTGGTAATAAAGCAAGCAGGTGCTCCTGCCATAATTGGAAAGATTACATTCTCACCCTAAAATTTATATCAAGTCCTTCTGTTCTGTTTTCTTACAAGGAGACATAAGATCAAATATTAGCAACACCATGACACGACAAACATTTTGAGCAGCAGAATTAAAAATAACAACAGCATCTCCTAGCAAGACCCCCTTCTCCTTAGCCTCTCCCCTCCTCTCCAAGAGGCCTTTTCTGTCACCACCACCACCCTCACAAGCCACTGTGCACCTCATTCCCCTCTCACACTCCATCAGTTTATGTCTGCTAAAATATTAACTGCTAATTAAAGTGTCAGCTGATGCTAACGACTTCAGATGAACATATCTGGGAGCATTGGCATTTGTAAAAAAAAAAAAAAAAAAAAAAAAAAAGGGAGAGAGAAAGACTTAAAAAGAGCCCTGCTGTCCTCTCTCTCATGTTGCTACTGTCCTTGGTGAGGGTTGTCCTGTGAGCAGTTCCCACCCTTTCTTTCCTTTGTCCAAATAAGGAGTAGGATAAATCAGACCTATATATTCTACTTTTTTTTGTTTTTGTTTTTTTTTTGAGACAGAGTTTCACTCTGCCACCCAGGCTGGAGTGCAATGGCACAATCTTGGCTCACTGTAACCTCTGCCTTCCGGTTTCATGCAATTCTCCTGCCTCAGCCTTCCAAGTAGCTGGGACTACAGGCATGCACCACCATGCCTGGCTAATTTTTTGTATTTTTAGTAGAGATGAGGTTTTCCCATGTTGGCCAGGCTGGTCTCAAACTCCTGGCCTCAGGTGATCCACCCACCTTGGCCTCCCGAAGTGCTGGTATTACAGGCATGAGCCACCGCACCTGGCTACTCTTGAAGAGTGATATTCTACTCTTGAACAGTGCCAACCTTTGCCATGAATGAATCTGGCCTCATGAAGCCTCATGATGCACCAGCCTCTATCTGTTGAATGTAAATTGTTTAGAATCATGATTTTCACTTATCTGTCATGGTCTATTGAGGAAGCAAGGTCTATTGTCTATTGAGGAAGCGAGATCTCTAGCCCATCATATCAGGATTTCCCAAGAAAGCTCAAAGGCTTATGTGGAAAGCTCCAAGTCAATGTGTAAAACCAAGAGTCCTAACCCTCATTCTGTGGTTTGCTGGAATTCTAGCGAGGAGGAGATTACAGACAACAGCAGAATACGTGCCTTCCTATGAAAACTTTTGAGTTCCCAGTTGAGGGTAGAGTGAGATTTCAGAGCAATCAGGAAGAGTTCTTCCTCCTGACAACTGCCCAGACTTTTTTCTTAGTGCCTCGCACTTTCCTGAAATGTGAACATGCATGTCTGGCTGCACGCAGCTGGTGGTCCAAGGGAAGAGGGGCTGATTTGTCTTTCTTTTGAAGCAGGGACCCAGTAAACATTTTTCGAGTGAGTATTTAAACAATAAATAAAGATATGAAAAACCATTGCTCTGATGGGGGGAAAAAAGATGTTCATCAATTTAAAGTTTTTCTTCAAAATAAGCCAATTGCAACATGGAAAGTTTGCAAGACTGTGACAAGAAAGACAATTGCATATTTTGGGAATGAATTATTATGCAAATATTTTCAGAGGCATAAATAAATAACAAATTTCTACATACTGCATTCTAGCATGTTGTGAACTACATAATTCAGCACTGCACAAATTGGCATATCAAGTGTGCCTTGCCTGAGGGCTGAAAGAAACTGACAATCCCTTCACCCACATCTAGAACACCCCAATGTTACCAACTGCCTGAATTCTATGTTATGGATGGAAGTGTTCTTCAAAAATCTATATGTTGAAGCCCTAACCCCCAGTACCTCAAAAATGTGGCCCTCTTAGGAAATAGGGTAGTTTCAGGTGTCAGTAGTTAAAACGAGGTTATACTGGAGTAGTGTGGTCCCGTGATGCAATACGTCTGGTGTGCTTGTGAAAAGGGAAGATTTGGACACAGATGAGCACATAGGGAGAACACCATGTCAAGGGAAAGAAAAAGATTGGGGTGATACAGCAGAAGCCAGGGACACCAAAGATTCCAGCAAACAACCAGAGGCTGGGAGAGAGGGTTGGATGTTTATCCCCTCCCAATCTATTTGAAATGTAGTCCCCTATGTTGGAGCTGGGGCACGATGACAGGTGTCTGGGTCATGGGGGCAGATCCCTCATGAATGACTTGACGCCCTCCCTACAGCAATGAATTCATGCAAGAGCTGGTTGTCAGAGAGCCTGGCACCTCCTCTCTCGGTCCTCTCTTTGGTCCTCTCTTGCCATGTGACGTGCCTGCTTCCACTTTGCCTTCTGCCATGAGTAAAAGCTCCCTGAGGCTTCACCGGAAGCTAAGCAAATGCCATGCTTATATAGCCTGTAGAACCATGAGGCAAATAAAACTCTTCTCTTTATAAATTACCCAGCCTCAGATAACATAGAGAGGCATGAAGCAGATTCTTCTTCACAGCCCTCAGAAACAACTAACCATGCTGACACCTTGATAACAGACGTTCAGTCTCCAGAACTGTGAGACAATAAATCTCTGCTGTTTTAAGCCATCCAATCTGTGGCAATTTATTACTGCAGCCCCAGGAAACTAAGGCATGGTGCTACCTCTTGCACTTTGCCTAACTCTTTTCTCTCATCTCTCCACCCCCAATTAAATGAGCCTAGTGACACAAGAGTAGTTGCTCAGAGTGTCAGCCTGAATATCTTGGTCAACAATGATCATCACGAAGTCAACCTCTATTCTTCCGAGTGGGGCAAAGTGTCCACCATGTTGAATTTCTCATCAGGTTTTCTTGAGGACACCAGAAGCTTCATCACACTCACTCTTGCTTCCAACTCTGCCCTGTGTACACCAAGTTGAATCACCTGGGCATCCCTGAGACAAGCACTGGAACCTCTTTGCCTATATAGGTAGTATTATCTTACTGTATTTCAACTTGGATAACTAACAATCCTTCGGAAAGTATAATTTATAAAATAACCATGCCTAGACACCCCCCGAAGTATGAAAGTACTTCAGGAGGTGTCTCTGTGACACTTCCATCTTCCCCTACTCTCTCTCATTCTTCAGGAGGATGAGAGATAGTAGATATCCACGGAGTGGAGACACAGGAGGCTCAGCGGTTGGGATGGCTCAGTGCCCATATCTAAGCCTATATGAATATTCCAGCCACAGCAACAGATAAGGAGATGAGCTAAGTCTTCTTATACAGGACCAAACAACCCAATGAAATGAGCCTAGCCCTCAGTTGGACCTCTCTTCAGAAGGCCACAATAAACAAGAACCCACCAGAAAAGAGCCTCTGCTGCCACTTGCCATCTGATTTGACCACAAAAACATCAGTTAAACAATCACATATATTCATTCAGCCTTTCTGTAGGACTTACATGTGCCAGGCATGGTTCCAGGGACTGAGAATACAACAGTGACTAAGAAACAAAACCCGCTCCTCATGGAACCTAATCTAAATGGAAAGGGACAGAGAATAAACACGGTGTAGAAATAAATACATCAAGTATGTTAGTGATTAGTGTTTAACACAAGGAATAGCAGAAGTTATTTTGAAGAGTGTTGCCTGTGTGCTTTGCCATGTCAGAGTGCTGGAAGAAGACATGACAAACATGAGATTTAAGGAATAAACTGGAAGTCATCGTGAGGGAGGGGTCCATGTAGCTATGCAAGGAAAGAACTTTTCAGCCAGAAGAGACAGCAAAGGCAAAAGCTCCAGTGCATATGAAAAGTGAAACACTATGCAAATGAAAACTAACAGGGTTATTAGAGAGGAAAGTGAACATCAATATTCAGCAAAACTTTCCATTTCAGAGGAAATAGAAAAAGAAAGTAGTTTAACAGCAACTGAACACATGACCTCATTCTTTCGCTCCTTAGATACTTTTGCCTCACCTTGCATTATCTTAGCCCTCAAAAACGCAGGAAAACTACCCAAATTGTATTAAGGAAATAAAATTTTGAGTAACATTGGTAATAGAATTGTTACCCCAGCAAAGCCCAGTCAATCCTGACTTATACAAGGGTGCAGAGAGTGACAAGAATTGAGAAAATTGCTGAAGAAAATAGGGTTTATTTTACAAATAAAAATAATATGAAGTTATCTTCAACTATCTGTAAATATATGAAGTAGACATAATCTGGAATATTCTGGAAGTTTGATACAGAGTTGATAAGTAGATTTCAAATCATTCCGAATTAAGTAAGTTTGTAATAATTAGACCAGCCCAATTCCTAGTGAGGAAACGGGTTTCAGCCAAAGACGTCGTGGAAGGAATACTGGCACCAGCACCAGGAGTGTGGGCTAAACTAGGAGAGTTTATGGGAAATCCTCTCCTACTGGAAGTTTCAAAACTCCAGAAGTAGCCCTTTTGTTTCTTTGGGTTTTTTTGAGATGGAGTTTCACTCTTTTTGCCCAGGCTGGAGTGCAATGGCGCCATCTCGGCTCACTGCAACCTCCACCTCCCAGATTCAAGTGATTTCCCTGCTTCAGCCTCCCGAGTAGCTGGGATTACAGGGGTGGGACACCACACCTGGCTAATTTTGTATTTTTAGTAGAGACGGGTTTTCATTATGTTGGCCAGGCTGGTCTCGAATTCCTGAGCTCGTGATCCACCCACCCCAGCCTCCCAAAGTGCTGGGATTACAGGTGTGAGCTACCGTGCTCCACTGCCCTTTTGTTTTTTGTTGTTATTGCTCTTTGTTTTGTTGTTTTTTGAGACAGAGTCTTGCTCTTTCACCAGACTGGAGTGCAGTGGCGCAATCTTGGCTCACTGCAACCTCCGCCTCCTGGGTTCAAGCGATTCTTCCGCTTCAGTCTCCCAAGTAGCTGGGACCACAGGCACACACCACCACGCCCAGCTAATTTTTTTGTATTTTTAGTAGAGACGGGGGTTTTACCGTGTTGGCCAGGATGGTCTCGATCTCTTGACCTTGTGATCCGCCCTCCTCAGCCTCCCAAAGTGCTGGGATTACAGGCGTGAGCTACAGTGCGCGGCCCCTTTTGTTTTTTAGTAGTCCCTAATACCTCTCAGCTTTGATAGTCGTTCACCAACATTCAGACCACAGGAGTAAGGTTAGTGAATTTCTTTTCATTTCAGTGGCCTTCTTTACTCACAGCTGTCATCATCAGGTCTCATTTGATACTGGGGGAAAATGTACTTGTGATTTCTGACCTTAGGTGGCTATCAGAGTTTAGCCTTAATAATTGTGTCAGAGGTAAGACCACTCATGGGGTTGATGGTGGCAAAGGAACCCCAAATAAATTTACTATTTAAGAATAAATTGGTATCTTCATCAGGGCTCTTCTTGAGACATTTCTGATAAGCAAGAGATACGGATATTTTCAGTGTATGTTCATGCTACAAATTAATCTGAACTCCCATCATGAGAAATGCAAATTTCTTTCCTGAGAGCTCTGCTCTCCTTTGCTTTAGATGAGTCATGATTATGATAATGTAAATACCACGCTTAAGACTTTACCACTCAAATAATCATTCACTTATTTCTTACACATGTCCACCTGCCACAGCAAAACCCACCTTTGCCTCCACAGGTTAGGTTTATCTTTTCCCTCGAACATATTTTCATACATTAGATTTTCACAGAGATACCAGCCCTGTACATGGTGGGGTCTCAATGAACGTAAGACAACAATATCTGCACACCTCTTAGGGAGCTACATGATATTAAAAGTTTTTCATTACTTTTCTCACATTATCTTTTTTATTCAGTAAAGCCTACCCTACAGGTGTATTTTTTTCTCCTCAAAATGTCTTTATGCCGGATCTTTCTCTTCTGTGACTGAAATTCATCTGTGTTTATTCCTCAAGCTCTTGTACTTATGTATTTTATTACAGCTTCCTCATACCCTTTCCCACTCCCAAACCTAATCCTTTTCCTCTTTACCCTGAGGGCCCCTGCCAATATAACTTCAGGTGAAGCAAATGAAAATACTAGCTTTTGCCCCAGGTTTCAGCCTTCCTCCATCAAAATTAAAACGTAAAAACATTGCATGGATATTAATATTATATTCCCTGCTCAGTAAACCTTCTATAATGTTCTGTGGCCTGTCAGTCAACAGCATTATTGAGTGTCTACTCTGAAAAGGAAGTCAGTGCCCTTCAGAGGAGTAAAGAAAGAAAAAGTATTGTGTGCTTTCCTTTACTAATAGTAAAAGTTTCATCTTGTTCTGTTTCCCACCACTTGGAATTCCTCCACCCTCCCGTACCTGCCTACAAACTCTGGAGCAACACTCACCCTAAGTGTTTTGTTCCTCTCAGGCACCCATTCTCTTGGTTTCCCAAAGAAATCTTCACAGTACTTATAAATTGCCCAATTCATAATAAGCTACACCCCATCCGCTCCAAAAGGCCATAATAGAGGCAGTGAACTAAAATCTGCCAACCCGCTGGTGCGCCTGGAACTGTGGTAGATACTTTACATTCACATTTACACATGTGGTAGATACATTTACATTCATCCTAATAACATTCATTCCTAGAGCTAGTACACACGCATAACCCTTCTGGGCAACAAATAAATTTTTAAAAATCTGGCTTTTATTGCACAGAAGGAAATTGATATAAGCAGCTGTGTCTGGTCTCTCCCAGGCTGGACAGCAATTTCTGAAAGGCTTTGGGGTGAACAGGCCCTCTCATTTCCCCAGGCTTCTAAAATGAAGAGAACAGCTTCTAAGAGAGGGAAATGCAAAGGTAGTCCCTCCTCTAGTGCTGTGGACACTTCAGTGTCCTAGAACTTGGCCACCACTATCTCTTCCTCCCTGGAGATGGAGTGACTGGAGGTAGGTCCTGACTCTTCCTCAGGAGACATGGAGCAGGGCAGAAGGAGGAGAGAGGACCCCTGAGCTGCTGCCAGAGCGAACTCTAAACAATCAATGTGAACAACAAACGCAGCAGCAATGACCTTGAGTCTACTTACGCGTAAAATGAGGGTTGGACTCATGGTCTGTAAGTTTCTTCTCACTCTAACACCTTATGAGCTATAAGGCCATGAGCTCAGGCACCATGTCATATGACTGCCTAAGTACAAAAACTATATTTCCATGGCCTGTAGAGAAGCCACCACAAGTTCAGTCATCAAACATCACCAACCTAATTTTATAGCTTGCTCCCATTCAAGAACTGCCTTCTCCACACTCCACCCATGTTCATTGAAAAACATCCCCCTCCCTACCCCGGGGAGCTTTTAGGTATGGAAGGCTGAGTCAAGTGGAAAGCCGCTTGGAAAAATCCCGCTCTCTGGCCTGAGGAGTAGAGCACTGTGTTGGTCAAGGGTACACTGATTCCAGGCACCTCTGATTTTCTGAAAACAATTACCACTTGTTCTACAATTCTTCATGCTTGTTCTCAGCTCAAATTTCATCTAAACGCTTCAGAGTTAGCAGAGCATGTGAAAGGATGTGTTTTTCACCTGCATACACATTTTTCATGTGCTTTTTGTGATTGGATAACTCGAACACAGCTTTGTTTTAAACCTTCAGACATGCTGTGATATTAATGGGAGAACGAAGTTTACGGGAAAGAGAAATATTACCCTCATTTTGGCCCCTGTGTGAAAGGGTGGACTTGGAGGTGGCCTTTATTTTATCAACCCAAATGTGACCCCTGAATGAAGAGGTTACTCAAAGTATTACAAAGAAAATAGAACTTCAGAAGGGACATCAGGTAGATAGAATCAACAATAAAATTTCTAACAATCCCAGTCTCCAATGCAAGCACAGTTTTAGGTTATGCAAAATTTTTCTTTGCGATGAGAAGAAATCAAGAGCTGGCTGTAATTTCCAACACACCATATTGCAGTGCTGTTATTTAGAAAACTAAACATATGTATATGTAATTTTTAAACAAAGATGTTGTTGTTAAGTGTAAAGCCTACAGAAGTTATATTTGTTACAAACATTGGGTCTAATCCAGGGAGGGGGGAGAAATTACTTTTTCTGCCACAGGAAGTATTACCTCCATTAGCTCTGGGACACAGGTTTTTCAAAATTACAGTTTCCTCCCTTTGGACCCCAAGAAAATATGAGGATGGAGAATCAGCTTTGGGTCTTTGCTCACATAAGTCACAACATTTTAGAGCAGAGGATTTTGGAATAATCCTTAAAACCAACTACTTTGCCCTTCCATGTAGAATTATTATAAGGTCCAAAAAAGAGAGCAAATAAAATAAAATGGGATAAATGTCAGAAGAACGTAACGTTCTTCCATAATGTGTTATTTATTACTGCTAATAAATAACAATCAGTGAATAAATACTATGTGTAAGTCTCTGAAGTAGGCACCTTTATGCATGTTAACTCAGTTTTTTAAAGAGTTGGGGTCTTGCTCTGTCACCCAGACTCATGTGCAGTGGCACAATCATAGCTTACTGCAGCCTCAAGCTCCCAGGCTCAAGGGATCCTCCCTTCTCAGCCTCTGGAGTATACAGGACTACAGTCATGAGCCACTGTGCCTGGCAACTCATTTAATTCACCCAACAACCTGCTGAGACTAAGTGCTATTATTACACCCATTTTATATATGAGGAAACTAAAGTATAGTGAGATTCAGTAACTTTCTTGGCGAGAACATTAGAATTCAAACCTGGGCAATGTGGTTCCACATTTTTAACCACTGTGTTTTTAAATTGTGTACTCACTGTGTACAATGCTAAGGCTTTGCTAGATGCTTCAAATTTACTGTCTCATTTAATCACCACAATAATGATTGTATAGCACTGTAGATTTCCACACCCTAATTTACAGATAAACTAAATACAGATCAAAGAGACCAAATAACTAGACAAGGAGCACACAGTAGGCAAGTCTAGTCTCAAAGGATTTGAACCCAGGCTTACCAGGTCTCAAAGTTTATATGAGGTTATGTGTCAAGTGCCCTGTGCTAGGACCTAGGAATTCACAGAAAACATGTGACATGGTTCCTGTGTTCCTAAAGATTATGTCTCCACCTTTCTGAGAAGGAAGGTAGAGAAAGAAAAAGATGTTACAGAATAATGTGATCATTGCAAAAGGCCCGAATTTTGTAAGCAAAATTACTCCCTGAGATCTTGGAGTTCAGCAGTACAGTCTTGCTCCCTTTATAACGTCCAATTTAATGTAACTCCCCTGAATGAAAGTTGGCCCACCCTATTTGCTTAGGTGATCTGAAGAAGCCATTCCAGAGAATCTGTGAGCCTCTCTTATGCATCCAGGGGTAAAAATAGAAACAGAGTACAAAATCTGACTATTTTAACACTTTACCAACCGAACAAGATTAAATGAGCTTCTCAAAACAAACTTAGTAGTTTCGAGAAATAAGAAGAGTTATTTACATATGGAGAGCTCTAAAGCAACTGGAGACTAGAAGAAATAATGGGAAGGAAGGAACCAGGGGGTCCTACCAATTTGGTGACTGGGACCATATTCTTCATTAAGTTTCTAAATTTGGTCTCACAAGTGTAAGCAGAATGAGGAAACTCTGCCTGTGTGGATGAACACAGATCTTTCTGGCTTCCAGGTGTGAGTCAAAGGGTGAAAAGGGAGTGAAAAACTTACACATCTGTCCAGATGACTGATAGTGGGGAAAAAAATCCCATTTTTCAAAAATTATGGGCCATTTTTTTTACTGCTAGTAATGCACAGAAGATTAAAGTGAAGTCTATATTTCACAAATGGGAGGACCAAATGATTAAAAACCTTTGTTATAATGACCTACTTCAGAGTGAAGAATCAATTTCTTTTACAGCAAGAACCTGTTAATTTAGAAAAAGGGAAAGAGGGAGGAAGCATGTGAATGGAGCATAAAAGAAAAAGAGGAAAAGGTAGGGAGGGAAAATGGCTAAGGAGGTCGGGTAGAGATTTTCTGATTCTATTTTTATATATCAAGCAATGTAGAGGTTACTTTGCATAGTGAAGAGAGGATGAACTCTGGATTCTGCTTTTAACTCTTGTCTGCCCCTGGGAACCCCCAGTGGTTGCTGTAACACAATAGCCCACATTTAGTGGCTTAAGACAACCAAATGTATTACGTTACAGTCAGAAGGCTGATGCAGGTCTCACGGAGCTGAAATCAAGGTGTCGGCAGGGCCATGTTCCTTGTTGAGGCTCTGGGGAAGACTCTTGTTTCTTTGCTTTTCCAGCTTCTTGAGGCCGCCCACATTCCTCAACTCAGGGCCTGCTTTTATCTAAGAAGCCAGCAATGGCCAATAGAGTTTTCTCACATCACACTCCTTTGACATTGACTCTCCTCCTCCCTCCTACTTCCACTTTTTAAGGACCCTGTGATTACATTGGGCTCACCTACATGAGCCAAATCATCTCCCACTTTTTGAGGTCAGCTAATTCCTCCTTAATTCCATCTGAAAACTGCCTTTTCCATGTAACCCAACATATTCACAGGTTCTGGAGCTTAGGACACAGACATGAAGGGGCCATTATTCTGCCTACCACAGGTGCTGAGGGACCGTGGCAACTTACTTAGCTACTGACTCTCAGTTTCCTCATCTATCAAATGAGAATCAATACTTGCCTCAGGATTTCTGCAAAAATTAAATGATATTACATCAGTAACTCATCTTTAAGAGTGGGTCCTTGGTAAATAGTGCCTGTCATTATCTTGTTAACTCTTACTAGTCCGTTTTCACACTGCTATACAGGTACTACCTGAGACTGGGTAATTTATAAAGCAAAGAAGTTTAATGGACTCACAGTTCTGCATGGCTGAGGTGGCCTCAGGAAACTTACAATCATGGTGGAAGACAAAGGAGTAGCAAGGCAGGTCTTATACGGCACGGGTGAGACAGAGTGCAGGGGAAATGCCAGACACAAAACTACCAGATCTCATAAGGCCTCCCTTACTATCGTGAGATCAGCATGGGGGAAACCACCCTCATGGTCCAGTCACATCCCATCAGGTACCTCCCTCGACACCTGGGGATTACAATTCAAGATGAGATTTGGGTGGGACACAGGGCCAAACCATATCACTTAATAAACTTATTAGAGAAGGCAACAGTGTCTATAAAAAGTTTTTCTCATAATCCAAGCAGTCATTTAACAGTATATGCTGTCAATTCTATTTTAAGCTTTTTTTTTTTCTTCATTTTTCATTACTTGAAACTCCCTGAAATGTGTCCTGCAAGCTGTCATCAGCATACATACATCAATCAACATGTTCTTGCTGCCTGGCACGGGACTGGCAGGAAACAACAAACTTAAGCCAAGGGAGCTTTTTCCACCTTCACTTTTTACATGGAACCCTGCCTGGAGTCAAAGGGAGCTGAGAGAATGGAAAAGAAGTTAAAGTGGTGTCTTAAGTGATTTTGCTTCTCCCATCACACGAAGTAACAGGATCTTTCTGGCAGGAGCCCCTTCAGACATCAGTAGATCCAAAGCACTCCCAGTGACCTGTTGGGCGAATGGTGGTGTCTTCTCTGTTGTAAAGTTGGAAGTTCTAAATCTTTGAAGACAAAAATAAGAGAATTGCCAAGCAAAGGTACCTTGCTCCTTTCAGTATTAATTGCCTACTTATTATCCAAATGTTCTGAGCAAGCTCTTCTTCAGTGAAGCTAAGCATTAAGTTCTGCCAGGTGCCCACCACTTAACTAGATCTTTTACTTACAGCTGCTCAGATAGTAGGAAATTCAAGGCAGTTGTTTCAAGGAGCTAGCCAGGTATAAGACACAACTGAAGATGAAGAGAGAGCATTTGGAGGCACAGCTAAGCTACAATTCATCTGGGATGAGAAGTGAGATGCTTCATGGTAACCATAAGGTTGGTCACCTCTAACAAGCATTTCCAGATCAAATTATTCTGTTCACTACAAATGTAAATATTATGTTGGTGCAAAAGTAACTGTGTATTTTGCCATTTTGTTTGCACCAACCTAATACTAGGAGCAGTCACTGTAGACACAAGCCACAGAGCTCCAGGAATCTTAACTCCCTACAGCTTCTCCATAGGCTGGGCAGACCTTGTCCTGCTAGCTCTAACCACAGAGACTTTATATTGGGGCAGCAGCCTTCGTGTCACACTTCACTTTTTGTTGGGATAGAATAAATTTTTAGCCATAGTTATATATTATGAAACGGAGCAGAACTTGGACTTAAACTGCATCTTCTGATTCTGTGGCTTTTCCCTACCATAGCAGCATGCCCATTTAAATTAAAGAGAGGGAGAGAGAGGAAGAAAGAAGTGGCTGCCAGAATATGCTCAGGCTAGTATACTACAATATTTGGAACAATATAAATGCTGCTTTTAAGTATGTAATGTTGTTTAATTTTCACAAGAAAAAAAATCTTTGTTAAGTGTTCATAACTTATAGATAGTTTGTTCTCTCAGAGAAAACAAACTCTCCAAAAGTTTCTGTGCCCTGACCTTGCCCTCTTGCTCCTTCTGTAAGGTTCAGGGATTAGCATTACTCCATAGAGGTTGTATTCAGTATCTTGGGAATCAGAAAACTTCCAAGAGTGGCACGGGCAGTAATGGGTGAAGACAGAGCCCTCCAGCCAAACACTCTCACTAACACATACTCCCTCGGGCAACGGAGGTTGTAGCCAGAAGAAGGAGAGGCAAAGATTCAAGGGCAAAAAGAGGGGTTCTTGGCATCAAAGGATAAGTAGCTATCTTTCTTGACACATGCATGGAAAATTGGAGCAGGCAGAAAACAATAAATTGTCAAAATGGCAGCTCTATGTAATCACCAAGAGAGCTAACTGGGCTACAGAAACACACACACACACACACACACACACACACACACACACACACATTCAGAGACAGAGTCCTGTGAAATACAACCTAATGCTTCCTTATGAATTTTCATACTCCTCTGTGATCCATCACAGCAGATATTATACCCCAAACTATCATCCATCATGAACACTACAAGCTGGCAGGGAAGCACAGCGCCAAGGGGACTCACGACCTCTGCTCCCTGAAGTGCCTCCCTCACCCCCTGCAACCCATAATTTGGGAACTCGCTAAGGAACAAAGTGCTAAGGCAGCAGGCATTTAGTGGCACCTATGCCTGTGTGGGAGTGAGAGTAGCCAGGGCATTCTCCTGTTTGCCGGGGAATTCATTTGCACCACACATGCAAAGCTGGGGTGTAGAGCATCTCCTCAGCAGAAGATCTCCACTTAACAAAGTTTTGCCTCCTGTGCAACATGCTCTCACACCTGAGAGGCCCTAGTTATCTCCAAATTTTAGATTTTCCCATTGAGGATTCACTCAATGAAGTAGGTATTGTCTCTTGTTGTAAGAAGTTCTAATTTAAGACTCCAATACTTCCATGGGATCCTTCCCTAGCATATCAACCTAGGGACCCAGGAGACACAAACAAAGAAGAATGAAGAGAAGAATAGGAGGAACAGTTGAAAGAGAGATTAAATACAACAGGCACCTTCATATACATCATCTCATCTTTGCAACAACCCTAACAAGAGAACGTTTAGTTTCATTGTGCAAAAAAAGACCTGGGACTCAGAGAGGTTACTCAGCTTGCCTACATAATGAGATTATTTTGTGTTTTCTTTATTTTCTCAGAAGGCTGGCTAAAGGTAAGAACAATAGGCTGTAGGTACCCCACCTTGTTCTCAAGAGGAGCTGCTAGACCCATTCCTACAGGTTTTGCTAAGAGATGGTCACACCTGTGCTTGGATCCCACCATCCCATTCAAACTGTGTAAGCAGAGTCTGAGGCTGGTTGCAAAGGAGAACAGGTGCAAGAGTCATCCACCCAACCGGGATCTCTACAGGATGAGGGGACTAAGGTTCTAGTCCTTGGCTGGAGCCTTGTCAAGTCAAAGAAACTCATCAGTCTGCCCTGGTACAGTCACACACATGAATAGGATGCATTTCAAGAATGTTAGGAAAGGCTAGATGTTTGTTCCCTGGAGTATGTGGGCTTACCAAACCTCAATGTTGTTGCTGCCTCAAGCCCAGAAATTCATACATTTCTGAATACAGTAGGGTTCCAGCTTGTCCTCCCAGCATGTGTCATGGCCAGAATATGTGGGCTCTCATAGGCCCAGTACAGACTGAGAAGGGGAATTGGTCCTATTTGTCTTTGTGGAACTCAAAAGAGTTTCCTGCCAGGGTAAGAAGACCACAGTACTAAGAGGCTGTGGGGTAGCCCATCACAAGCAAGAGTTGAAGAGGACTTTAAGAGAACAGCAGAACAGCATGAAGATATTGTATACTGCAGGGGTACCTATGGGGTACCTCTGAAGGACCCACAGATGGCATGGAAGACCTGAGAGTTACCCATGGTAGCCAAGGAAAACTGCAAATAGCACCAGCTAGCTAGAGACTTTTGCCTCTTTTCACCTGCACTTTGCTCTCCCTGGCCAATCTCTACAGGGCCCAGAAGATAGGGAGGGATAAAGAACAAAGAATGTAGAGGATATAGGAAACCATGCTGATATGGTTTGTCTCTGTGCCCCAACCCAAATCTCATCTCAAATTGTAATCCCCCACTGTCGAGGGAGGGACCTGATGAGAGGTGACTGGATCATGGGGGCGATTCCCCCATGCTGTTCTTGTGATACTGAGTGAGTTTTCGTGAGATCTGATGGTTTTATAAGGGGCTCTTCCCAGTATGCTCTCTCTTGCCTGAAACCATGTAAGACGTGCCTGCTTCCCCTTTAGCAATGATTGTAAGTTTCCTGAGGGCTCCCCAGCCATGTGGAACTGTGAGTCAATTAAAGCTCTTTGCTTTATAAATGACCCAGTCTCGGGTATTTCTTTACAACAGTGTGAGAACAGGCTAATACACATGCCTATCTCCTCACTATACGGCTGCACTGAGCTGGGGCTGGTAGGGATGGGGAAGAAGAAAAAAGCTTCCAGTTATAGATAAGATTCATGTTTTAGAATGGACTGAACTAAAAAAATAAAAACAATAAAATGAACTGAACTAAAAAATTTTTACAGCTAAAAATGAGCTTTAATTATCAATATAAATTATGATAACTGAACAGTTGTCAACAACTGAAAAGCTTTAGCATCCTAGGGTAGGAAAGTGGGGATCATCATAGTTTGAATGAAGGTGATATTTTGAGAAAAAAAAATTTTGAGACAGAGACTCATTCTGTTGCCCAGCCTGGAGTGTAGTAGTGCAATCTCCACTCACTGCAACCTCTGCCTCCTGGGCTCAAGTGATTCTCCTGTCTCAGCCTTCCAACTAGCTGTGATTGCAGGTGCTTGCCACTATGCCTGGCTAATTTTTGTATTTTCAGTAGAGACAGAGTTTCACCATGTTGGTCAGGCTGATCTTGAACTCCTGACCTCAAGGGATCTGCCCACGTCAGCCTCCCAAAGTGCTGGGATTACAGGCATGAGCCATTAAGCCCAGCCGGGAGAAAAATTTAAAAACTGTATTTTCTAACTTGGACCCTATCAAAGTCTGCTAAACGGATAGGTTCATCACATCGAATATCTCAAATGTTTGCAAAGTCAGCATTTGAACTTTATTTTGCAACTGCAAAGGCAGAGAGCATTCTCATGCTATGGGGATTGAAATCGAAGTCAATGTGGTTGTAAAATCTAGAGTTAAACCGATGTCTTGGAATCACTTTTCTTTATGGTTAGCAGCAGCCGCATAAATCTGTTTATTTGAGGAATTAAAGAGATTTGTTTAGGAATTTCAATAGGATTCTATGGTACAAATCAGTCCAGTTCCATATAATTTTGTCCACCATGGTGTCAAAGTTGGTAGCACACTGGCTGACCAACTTAGTGGAAGACACCAAGAAGTAAGTACTGACAAAGACACCCTCATTTACCAAACTTTTCTTAGGCTCCTCTGAGCCCTCCCGACTAAGCCTCCACCTATGTCTGTGTTTAGCAAAAAAAAAAAATTTTTTTAGACAGAGTCTTGCTCTGTGGCCAGGCTGGAGTGCAGTGGCGCAATCTCAGTTCACTGCAACCTCCGCCTCCTGGGTTCAAGCAATTCTTCTGCCTCAGCCTCCCAAGTAGCTGGGACCACAGGCACGTGCCACCACACCAGGCTAATTTCTGTATTTTTAGTAGAGACGGGGTTTCACCATGTTGGCCAGGATGGTCTCAATCTCTTGACCTCGTGATCCGCCCGCCTCGGTCTCCCAAAGTGCTGGGATGACAGGCTTGAGCCACCACACCTGGCCTAACAAAAATTCTTCTAAGTCAGCCTGGCAAAAATCCCCCTATCCATGGCAGCTCCTCTTAGTAATTTTCCACGTACTGAGCCCTTCACTCTGTTTCTAAATCCCCAGCTATCTTTGCTGTGTTGCGAGTTGAGCTCAGTCACAAATTGATTGCAACAGTCTCCGCTGCACTGCCACAGGCCTGAAGAAAATGCATCCCGCCACCTTTCACAAGTGTCCAGTGAATGTGTTTTCTTTAACTGTGCCGACTCCAGTTACCTTACTGACTTGAACCGTGTCGAAAGGTAACAAGAACAGCTGCCCTTATTTCATGTGTCTGTGGTTTTGCCAAGGCTGTTTCATGTCACTGTTGTCAAGCACATTTTTAATTACCTTACTCTTTTTGGCTGTTTGAATTAAAGGAAAAGAGGGAAAAGATCTGAAAAACAAAAAAACCATTTGTAAAACATTACAAAGGGACTGAGGGAAAGGACTGATTAGTATGCATGACAAACAAATGCTCTGTATTAAAAGGCTGGGGAGGAAAATAAAGGGAAGGGATGGGGGAGGGAGAAGAGAAAAGAAGGGGGGTTAGCCAAGTCAGGCTTATGTACTAAATGTTATAGCTTTATAAATTCCCAGAAGTGCAAAAAGATCTTAGTGTATATAATGCTTTAAAAAGTCATAGAAGAAAAAAGGAAATGAATTCAACTCACTTGCTTTCGGGGCTGCTTTAAAAAAAAAAAAGAGTCAGATAAATGCTGCTAACAGAGCTCTTTGCAATGTTTCAAAATGAATAAATAAAACCTTCCCTGCCAACTTTTTTTTATTATTATGTCTGTCTCTGACTTTTTAAATGCTTTCCTTAAAAATGTTTTCATGCTTCCTTTTCCCTGAACGTTTTACAGTTCGCGTTCTTAAATTTCACTGGAGACCTGCAAATCAAGTTGCATCTTGCTGATTTGATAGCTGCTTTTACGCAGCCCAGCGGAAGGCAATGCCTTAGCATCACTCTTGCTGGGAAGAGAGTTTATTAGCAAGGCCTCCCCTGCTTAGCTGGCAGGAGGACATGCTAGGAAGGCCAGACTAGGCTTGGTCTGGCCCAGGGGACAGCCAGCAGGTGACTGGATCAGGCGGAGTGGGCCACTCAGCGGTGACCTTCAGTCTCATAGCGACAACAAAGGAAATCACCTCTTTCCCCAAACATCATTAGAGACCCTTGCTTTTCCACCCTGGCTGGGAGAGAGGAAGGCAAAGTGGACAGAGGCAGGAGAAAAAAAATCCTTGTTTTGCAATGCTAGTAATTAGTCCTAGAGGATTTCTCCAACTGCTACTGCTGGCAGGAAGGCCTAGAAAGTGTAGCCATCAGGCTCACTGCACCGGCCACCACGGTGCCGGCTCCCTACTTGAAATTCAAATGAGAGCTGCTCTGACCTTTCCTGTCACATATTTTATTTCAGAGACAGTTTACAAGGCCTCTCCACCATGCAGGTCATGTTTTAGTTTAAACAGAAATACTCTCATAGGTGTTAGATGCGAGTTAATGATTACACTGAAATCATTCTAATTAGGCTCTGCTGTTACACGCTGCCCTTTGGGAGCTGCTGCTATTGTCACATAAAGTATTTTGTAGAAAAATAATTGGTCTGAGATCTCTTCCTCCCTCTTTTCACATACCCATCCCCTCTCTTCCTCTTTTTTTCAAAAAAAAAAAAATTATTGATCTTTCAGCACTTGATCGGGAAGATCATTCACCTCTGAGTCCCTGTGATCCTTCAGGAAGGCCTCAGGCTGTCAACCACGGAGGGAGGTCACCTCCACTGGGCCTTTGGCAGTGCCGGCCTGCAACACTTTATCAGAGAGGAAATAAGAATGAGAGTCCTATTAGGGTTGCTCCAAAGCATCCTTACGTTCTGTTTTGTTCTGCTCTGTTTTGGGGGAGCCCCCCAGGAGGAACGATTGACTTATTCCAAGAGGCTTGTCACCTTCCTGTGCTGTGCACTGGTGTGAGGAATGATTCAGTGGGGTGGGCAGTTCTCAGGTCTCTGTATAATTTCTTTGTCATTTACCTACATCTATATACATACACCATGCACAGTTCACTCTCCAGCAATTTTCTATCTTGTTACCACCGGGATGATCCAATATTGATTTTTTTTTCCCTCTCAACTTTTCTTTGTTTCTTCTCATTTACCCTCAATAATTGACCCAGCTACCTTACAGAAAAAAGCATTTAGCAATTTACAGGGATATACTTAACACTAGAGGAAGAGGAAACAAATTTGGAAGCACGAACAGGGTCTATTCTGAAAAACAGACAATGCTGATGAAGATAAAATGGACTATCACTTGGAGGGAAAAAAATTTTATCCTGAACTTCTGACAGTTCAAAGGTTAGCTGAAGAGTTGAAAGGAGAAAGGAAGAGGGCTTCAAATGAAAAGGCAAAGATCCAGGCTGGGAAGGGCGTGCTAATCTAGCATCAGGAGTAGGCTGGTGCTTAACATCCTTGCCTACAACTGAGAAACCTGACTACAGTTTTTAAGGTTGTTTTCAATCTTACAAGTATTGGGAAAAATTATCCCGAGGCCAACCTGTCTCAGCCACTTTAAATCTAGATCCAGTGTCATCAGAGAATTTGGAAAACAAAAATTTTTAATAAAGTTTATGCAGCAAAAAGTTGTTTGAGGCCGGTTGGCAAAAAATTTACCCATCCTGATTTTTTTAAAAAAAAGTGTAAAAATCAACAGAATTATAAAAGCATCACTACTGTTTATGTACTTTAAAAATTCAGTATCTCCGCTGGGCACAGTGGCTCACACTTGTAATCCCAGCACTTTGGGAGGCCGAGGCTATGGATCATGAGGTCAGGAGTTCGAGACCAGCCTGGCCAACATGGTGAAACCCCATCTCTACTAAAAATACAAAAATTAGCCAGGTGCAGTGGCAGGAGCCTGTAATCCCAGCTACTCGGGAGGCTGAGGCAAGAGAATCGCTTGAACCCGGGAGGTGAAGGTTGCAGTGAGCCAAGATTGCGCCACTGCACTCTAGCCTGGGCAACACAGTTAGATTCCGTCTCAAAAAAAAATAAAAAATAAAAAATTCAGTATCTCTAGGATTTGCTGTCTAGTATCTCTTAAGGATTCCTTGTCTCAATTTGAATCCTATGAAATCCACCTTGCATTTCATGCCACCATGGGGAGAGACATGTGCTCCAACTCCTCACTCGGTTTCCCCAAGAAGCTGAAAAGTATAAGACACAGATATTAGTTGGGTTTTCAAGAAAGGTAAAGTAGTAATGAAAACTTCCTTTATGTTTTCATGAATTAGGTTTCAGAATTATGTTGTTGTAACGTTTTGCTTTTATTTTCTTTTGACACTGGAAAGGTGAGGGTGGGTTACAGCAACAGGATTCAGGGAGCCTTGAATCCCTTTGAAGGAAGTCACAAAAATTAAAACACTAAGTTAGAGACCTTTTGTTCTTTCTGTCTTTACTTAAGAGCTAAAGTAAGTTGTCAGTCCACAAAAACCCTTGCTATATGAATAAACATTCCGCCAGCGATGCTAATAATTCAATTAATGTCCTATGCAAGTATGAAAGAACTAGTTTCTCACTGGTTTGATTAGCTTGCATCTTGTTAGTATTTTGTTTTAGAGGTTTTATATACACATGCACTCATCTACATATGTACATGTATATATACTGTGCATATATATGTGATAAAGACCCTTGCTGTCTCTTCTAAACTATTAAACACCAGTTTATTTCATGACCCCCACACATCTTAGACTGCAGCCTGGCCACCTCATGCCTACCAAGGCCTCCAACTGCAGTGTTTGTTGGCAACACCTTTGTCACTGCCTAAACAAGGCATCAATAATTAAATTCCCATTTATAAAAAGAGGAAATTATTCATGCCATCAGCACTCCCCATCAATAACGGAAGGAAACCTAACTATCTCATTACCCCATCACACTGTGTGCAAACAGAACTGCCCGTTGTTGACAATAAATATTTGATAAGTGAGGAAACAGGAAGGATAAACCAAGGGTGCAGAGTGGAGCTGTACAGTTGCCAGGGGACGTGGCCTCCGTGGCTGTGGTTTACCTCCCGGGTCATCCTGGAGATGCCTCCTGGATTAGCTGCAAACTGACCATGGCTGAATGAAAGGCAAGCCATGCGCCTTCTTCTGAACCACATAGCCTTTCTGTCTTTATTTATGTCTAAAAATAAAACAAATCTTGTTTTTCACTTTTCTTTCTTTGCTTTCTCAATACATTCCTAGAGAACATTCTCAATCAAAGTTTTAAAATACACCATTGTATTTGATACATTCTACTATGCCTTAACATCCCAACTGGAAGTTTAGTGAAAAATGGACTGACCAAGTGGGTAGGCACTTGAGATTCAAGCTCAGCTTTCCTGTGGACCTACTGGGAAGCCACAGTGATGCTGCTTTACTGCTCTGTGCCTCAGTTTCCTCAAGTTGAAACTGAGGTATTTGGAAGAGCTAATTTCTCTCTAGCTCTTAAAAGTGTTTCTTTTCATGGGAATTCTTCCCCTATAATAATTTGTTAAAATATGGGAAAATCACAAATCACCCCAAAGAAGAGATGCAATCTAACTTTCAGTTTGGTACTAGCTTTGCTGCTGACCTTGGATAAATCATTAACTCCAGCCCGTTTTTCTCATGTTGAATAGAAATAATGCTGATTATTTTCTTTTGCAAGGTTATTCTCTATTTCTACCCCTATCTATTTTCCACCCTACTCAGGCCTCCTCAGTATCTTTGGAAGCAGACACCATCACCCATCCTCCCCTCCTTTCTGGCTTCCTGTTGGACTGGGCCAATGGAAGTCTCCACCAAGAGATTGGAAGGCAAGAGTTGAGAGATGCTAGGATATTTCATCACTCCCTCCCTGTTTGTGCAACCCTCCCGGAACAGCGGTTCTGTCTTTCCCTAACTACAGCTCCCACCAGATGGTCCTGTGCCACAGCTCCTGTTCTCACTGGGCTCTGGAAAACTATTTCCTCCCCTTTTCCCCTCAGCCCCAGGGATAGGAACAGCTCCCTCTGGTGGCCACTCTCTGGTTTCTTTGTCTCTGCCCACATCTCTGTAAGTAGGCGTTTCAGTAAAGCCCCCTCTTAGAGCTACCTAAGCTCAGTTCTATTTAATGACAAAACTTGAGTGATACCCAGGTTAAATATTAACAATAACAAATCTAAAATCCTTCTGGTACTGTATTAGTGGCTTAAGGCTGCCATAATAAAGTACCACAGACCAAATGGCTAAAGCAACAGAAATGTATGTTCTCATGGTTCTGGAGGCTAGAAGTCCAAAGTCAAGGTGTCAACAGGGTTGTTTCTTCTGAGGCCTCTTTATTAGTCTGTCCACACGCTGCTATAAGGACATACAAGAGACTACACAATTTATAAAGCAAAGAAGTTTAATAGACTCACAGTTCCACATGGCTGGGGAGGCCTCACAATCATGGCAGAAGGTGAAGAAAGAGCAAAGGCACATCTTACATGGTGGCAGGCAAGAGAGTGTGTGCAGGGGAACTGTCCTTTATCAAACCATCAGGTCTCATGAGACTTATTCACTATCATGAGAACAGCATAGGAAAACCTGCCCTCGTGATTCAATTACCTCCCACCACCTCCCTCCTACAACACACATGGATTGCAGGAGCTACAATTCAAGAAGATGAGACTTGGGTGGGTACATAGCCAAACCATAACAGCCTCTTTCCTTGGCTTGTAGATGGTCACCTTCTCCCTGTGTCTTCACATCGTTTTTCTTCTGTTGTGTCTGTGTCCTAACCCCCTCTTCTTATAAGGATATCAGTCAAATTAGATTAGGACCCACCCCAATGACCTAATTTTAACCTAATTACCCTTAACATTCTGAGGTACTGGAAGTCAGGACTTCAGTGTACTAATTTGGCAGGGATAAAATTCAGCACGAAAGGTACTTTCAGTATAATTTCAACAGGGACTTTCAACACCATTTGGCCACAAATTTTTAAGAATGAAACCTGTCTGCATTTCTAGCATATTCTTCAGGAGAGGTCTCCCGTATTATAAACCCAAACCATAACTAATAGCCATACTATTGATGGGGTATGTGATACCCAGACATAAACTCCAACTAAACTTTGGTCACAATGTAGTACTAGCTTTACCCACCTCAATCAGAGGAATCTGTGACCAGAATGGGAGCATACCAGGGTAAGAAACATTAATTGGGAGGCAGAAGATGGGAACTTCTAACTGAGTGGCTTTGTTTATCACTCAGCATTTTAGATGCTCCATTTCTGCAGCCATAAAATAATAAGGTTATTTCTGAGGTTATTAAAAGAATCAAAGGAGACAGTAGATGTAAAAGTCCTTTGCAAACTTAAAATACTGTCCTGACATATAATACAATTGTTGTAAGTTCAATTGTACTGTTTTCTGGTTTTCAGAGTATGAAGAGTTTAAAGACAATAAGCCCTTTGAAATTAAGAAACTTTTGTCATACACTAATTTTACTCCTTCCACAGCTCCTAGATGAGCACACAGTGGGTTTTCAATACATATTCACTGAATTAAGTTTTCAGTAGTGTAGTGCTTATCAATCTTCTTTTAATTAAAAACAAAAACATTGAACAAAGGCACCCAGTTCTAGAAGACGAAACTAGAAATACCTATTAGTTTGCTCATCAAGTTGAGTTCATAGGAACTTCTCAACATTTTTGCCAATGTCTTTTAGTAATTAAAGTACACCAACACATTTAGGATGTATTCTGGAAAATACCTATCAGTATTCTTTCCAGGGGCTATTACATATGGTCCATGATCCTTGTCAGATGATGGGAGAGCTTCTTCAATTTCCTGATACAATAGTCTCCCTTCATCCATGGGGCATATGTTCCAAGTTCCCAAGGAGATGTCTGAAACCTCAAATAATACTGAACCCCAAATATTAGTCTATGTTATAGTTTTACTTACACATACATACCTCTGATGAAGTTTAATTTATGAATTAGGCACAGTAAGAAATTAATAATAACTAGTAATAAAATAGAATAATTATAACAATATTCTGTAATAAAAGTTATGTGAATGTGGTCTCTCTCTCTCTCTCTAAATATCTTATAGTGCTGTACTCATGCTTCTTCCTGTGATGATGTGAGGTGACAAAATGCCTATATGATGACATGAAGTGAGGTGAATGACATAGGCATTGTGACTTAGGGCTTAAAACTTATGGATCGTTTATTTCTGAATATTTTCATTTAATATTTCCAGATCAAGATTAACCTCTGGTAATGCAAACAACCAAAACCAAAACTGCAGAGAAGGGGGACTACTGTAATTAGATGGAACTCTAATGTAATTGGAGTTTGACCTGATAACAGCTCCATCCTCTAATCAACATATCATGGGCTCATGCCTACTCTAAAATTATACTTTAAGAAGACAGAATTTTGCACATTTTTATATTACACTAAGTGACCACTGAATGCTGGAATCCTAATTCTTCTTCAAATGCTTGAATAATAAGCATTTATACAGGGACACATGCCTGTATTCCCAGCTACTCGAGAGGCAGAGGCAGGAGAATCGCTTAAACCCAGGAGGCGGAGGCTGCAGTGAGCCAAGATTGTACCACTGCACTCCAGCCTGGCTACAGAGCGAGACTTTGTCCCAAAAAAAAAAAAAAAAAAAGGATAATGAATAATGGGAATTAATTATAAATTGGGATTTTTTTTTTTCTTAAGAAATAACTTTGAATCTTTTGACCTTCCCTGATCTCTTTCTGCAAATACCTTAATTTCAATTCAATGTCACTCACTCCAGGCATTATAGTAGATAGGACTTCCTTGAGTTAGGACTGCTAGGTTTTCTCTATTTTGGTTTATAATGTGATGGAAACTATGACTTTAGTTGAACTGTAAGATACATTTGGATAGTTGTTTTCCTATTCAAAACCACTTCTTACTGTGTAACATCCTTGTGACATTATTACAAATCAAGAGAGAGAGAGGATTATGGGGAATTAACCTCCAAGGTTCTGATTCCACATGCTACATAGTAGCAGGAATAAAGAGGAACTGCAAAAAGCTAATAAACAGTGAAAGGAGAAATAAAAACAATGATGTTTTAATGGGAACAACAACAAAATTATTTTGCCTATGCTTGGATAGGAGAATGCAGAGATGCACGTGAGGGTGGAACCTAACAGGATGTGGGCTCTGAGGTCAGGCTTTCTGGCTGGAATGCTGGATGTGCCAGTTATTCACTGAGTAAATATGGACACATTCTTAACCTCTCTATGCCTTAGTTGTCTTTTTTGTAAAAGGACAGTATGAACATCTGGCTTATAGAGTCATTCTGGAGATCAATAGAGCCAATTAATATAAAGGATTTAAGGCTGAGCCTGGCAAATAATATCTGAATAAATACTAACTGCTGTTGCTACTGCTGTTGTTATTGTTGTTATAAAAACGTTCCATCCTCCTTAAGTCAGAATTTTGTCACTAGTTAAAATCTTTCCAAGTGTGTCAACATCTCGCTCAATGTAGATGATATGGTTTGGATGTCTGTGTCCTCCTAATCTCATGTGGAAATGTGATTCCCAGTGTTGGAGGCACGGCTGGTGGGAGGTGACTGGCTCATGGGGCAGATCCCGCCTGAATAGCTTAGCACCATCCCCTCGGTGATAAGTGAGTACTCACTCAGGCCCCCAGAAAATCTGGTTGTTTAAAAGAATCTGGTTCAATATAATCCATAGGTTCCAAGAAAAAAAGAGTCTAGGATCTCCCCCTCCTCTCTCTTGCTCCCTTTTACCATGTTAGATGCTGGCTCCTCATTTTGTTCCACCATGACTGGAAGCTTCCTGAGACCCTCTCCTAAAGTGGAGCAGATGTTGGCACCATGCTTGTACAGCCTGCAGGACTGTGAGCCAATTAAATCTCTTTTCTTCATAAATTACCCAGCCTCAGGTATTCCTTTATGGCAAGTTTGCCCAACCTAGGGCCCATGGGCCTCATGTGGCCCAGGATAGCTTTAAATGAGGCCCAATACAAACTTGTAAACTTGCTTAAAACATTATGTGTTTTCTTGTGAAGGTTTTATAGCTCATCAGCCATCATTAGTATTAGTGTATTTTATGTGTGGCCCAAGACAATTCTTCTTCTTCCAGGGTGGCCCAGGGAAGCCAAAAGACTGGACATTCCTGCTTTATGGGGATGTGTAAAGACTTAACACAATAACAAACATATTCTATAAAAAGGATGGATTAGTCTGGCTCCTTCCATCTCTCACAGTCAATGCTCCTGTGAGGCCATCAGACCCTCTAAGCCCTTAGGCTACATATGTTCTAGAACAGGAAGGAACCTGAAAGATCGTATTGTCTATTTCACATATTTTGTGATGAAGAGACAGACTCAGAGAGATTAGCTCTGACTGGATTTCGCATAAGGGACTAGGTGTCAGGCATGAGGCTGGAGTAGGAACGACACCCCTGAGGATGGCCAGGCCTCTCCCCATTACATGCCCAGCCCACGTTGTCACCTATATCTTTATTTTACCCATAAGTTCCTTAACCCAGGATTCTAAAAACTAACTCACGTATGGCTAGATAAAAAAAGTGACTTGAAAGACCAAAATGTAAGTTTTTTAGGGGCCCAAACCTCATCTTCTTTTTTATCTTGTTAGCTGGATATATTTCTCAACCTCACCTTAACCTTTTTCTGTTTCTCCAAGAAAACCTAGCACTCTGCCTCATACAAAGCTGGTCTTTAAAAAAAAAATGTTGTTTAAAAATTTTGACTTTACTCAATTTGTAATGATATATTTATCATCATTCTTTCCTCACCCTTAGCATGATTTGACATATGGGCATAAGGAAAGACCATGAAAGAAATAGCTCATCATAAGAATTTTGAATTCCTTGTTATTTCAGAACTCCTATCATATTTTTATGCCCACATGTCTAAAAATAGATATTAGCTTCCTGAAGGGCCACTGCGTCAATGCACTGTGCTATTCCTCAGTGTTCCACCTATGTGCACCATCAGCTGCCCTTTGGAAACCATGTCCACTAGCACATGTCTTGGTCCATTTGGGCTGCTTTAACAAATACCATATCCTGAGTGGCTTATAAAACTAGAAATTTATTTCTCAGTTCTAGGGGCTGGAAAGTACAAGGTCAAGGTGCCAGCAGATTCTTGAGGGCGCACTCTCCAGTTTATAGATAGCACCTTCTAACTGTGTCTTTACATGGTAGAAGGAGAGAACTGTTGATCTCAGGACCAGCAGCTCCATCTGCCCTCTTGACCTAATTGCCTCTCAAAGGCCCCACCTCCTAATATCATCACATTGAGGATTCAGTTTCAGTGCATGAATTTTGGGGAGACACAAACGTTCAATCCATAGCAGCACACATAAAACTACTTTGTCAAATCAAAAGGCAGTTTTGGCTACAAATTAAATGCAAACTTGGAAGGGCTGCCAAATCCTATTTATCAATGTAACAAATAATATTTACCAATTGCTTCATTTCCCTAAATTGTTTTCCATCCTCAGGATATGTAGCTTGCATCTTAATTTGCCACTAATTTCTCCACACTAGAAACTTCTCCTGTGTGTTTTACCTTATTCCTGCTTCGACAAAAGTAAACACTGATTTGGACTCCTCTGGCAACTTGCTAATACAACGGATTAGTGCATTCTGCCTTAGGCAAAGTCTTTCTTTCTGCCCTTTAGGGATTGTGCAGCTATCAGATGTAATTTTGATTCTTGATATTTTAGCAGTCATGCATGGGACTTCTTTAGGCAAGTGAGACTGAAATATCTCTCTGACAACATGTTGGAACATGTCCCAGTCAAGGACACAAACACAGTTGCCTCTAAGATGAAGAATGCTGAAAGGGATGGTACAGTGGAAGAAGAATGAGAGAAAATCAACTCAGAATTTAGTTCTAAATCTGGGATATAATTAATCATTTACCAATCATGGCTTGATTTTTTTTTGTCTCCATATTTACCACAACCGGTACAAAGAAAACATCTGAGACGATGACAATGAGATCTTAACGCCAAATAAACACCTCCTTCATAGACAATAAATACGTTGTTATATGCCTCATGAGTACACAAAAATGTCCTCTCAGAGTGGCCCCAAATTAAGATCTTCAGGTGAGTCACATTAAGGAGACAACAAATAGGTTACTCTGGTGACAAGGATTCTCTCCTTGACCAAAACTTTAGTCAGCTTCCTCTGAACCCTTTGTTTGACTAGGTGTGACATTGGGCTTTCCTTCCCAACCTTGCAGGATCCAGTTTGAGCAAGAATTCTGATAAGTCAGTTTAGGGAAACTCTCCCTGGGGCTTTGGTATCTGACCACCCTGGATATCCTATCACCCTTCCTTCAGTAATAAACCTAGCAAGTTACTTTAGCCAGAAACCCTTTATCTTTTATGTTTTTCCTCTAAGTAATTTTCCATCCACTGACACGCACCCTGCCCCTTGGTTATAAATGCCCTCTTCCTTATTAAAGTTGCAGTTCAGTCTGATCACTCTCCCCCACTGCAAGACTCCATTGCAGTGGTCCCTGTACCTATTGCCAGGCGCCCCTCCCCGTGGGAATAAAGCCATCCTTATCATCTTTAACAAGGTTCGCGAATAACTGTTTTATCACTGACTTGGATTGGGGAGAGGGCATGTCAGCAATCAGATTGGCCGTTTCTTCCTCTAATCCAACCTGCCTGTTAACGCTGGACAAGTCCCCCTCGGCTCTTGTTTATCCTACTCATCAGCTTGATGAGCTCTGGGACTCCCTATCTCACCAATCCATAGTCTCTCAGCTCAGCGCTTCCAACATGAGCATGCATCAGAATCCCCTGTAGATTGAAAAACTGACTACTGGGGACTATGTTTACTATTTGGATGACAGATTTAGAAGCCCAAACCTCAGCATCACATAATATATCCAAGTAACGAACTTGTGCATGTACCCCCTGAATCTAAAATTAAATTTAATAAAAGAATCCCCTGCAGAGCTCACTTAGTATCCCCATTCTCAGGAATTTGGGGTGCTGAGTGCCCCAGCATCTATATTTTTAATAAGATTTATATGTGAATCCAACACCGATGCATTCATCTTACATATATAAAAACTGGTGATAACAGATGTTAAAGACCTTGTTCCAGGCCGCATGGCAAGTGCTAATGCTAATTAGGTGCACAGCTGGGCTCCACTCTGGTCTGTAGTCTCCTCTTAATCCCCTGGCTGCAGTAATAAGCCTCTGCTTCTTAGGGCATTGATAGTGCTCCATCTGATTTTATAGGTCCTTCTTTTTATTGTATTATTTTTATTTACTTTTTTTTTTTGAGACAGACCCTCACTCTGTCACCCAAGCTGGACTGCAGTGGGGCTATTTCAGCTCACTGCAACCTCTGCCTCCCAGATTCAAGCGATTCTCCTGCCTCAGCCTCCCAAGTAGCTGGGATTGCAGGTGCCATCCACCATGCCCGGCTAATTTTTGTACTTTTAGTAGAGACGGAGTTTCACCATGTTAGCCAGGCTGGTCTTGAACTCCTGACCTCAAGTGATCCTCCCACTTCAGCCTCCCAAAGTGCTGGGATTACTGGCGGGAGCCACTGCACCCTGCCAGTCCTTCTTAATACAGTACCTTGCACTAAACTCTCTCGTCAAGCTCCTCCTACCTCCCCGGCACCCTCTACTTTATCACACAGCTGTCCGTATTCTGTTCCCCTCACATGTTGTCATTGTCCCATGAAATATCCTCTTTTCTCTAACCCACAAGTTATTACTTCACTTCCTCAATTTTCTGCTCAATTCTCACCTCTTCCTCAAGCCTATGTGACGCTTGTGCTTTCAGTCTTCTCCCCTCTTTTGCTAATTACTTCTGTTCTTAGTGCACAGCTTGGCCATTAACTATTTATTCTAATATAGTTTCTGTGATGGTTAATTTTATGTGTCAGCTTGACTGGTGTATTAGTTTTCGAATTTCTAAAGTTAAATACCTTAGACTGGGTAAATTATAAAGAATTTAATTAAATACCTGAGACTGGGTCGATTATAAAGAATTTAATTGGCTCATGATTCCACAGGCTGTACAGGAAGCATGGCTGGGGAGGCCTCAGGGAGTTTTTATTCATGGCAGAAAGCAAAGTGGAGCAGGCATCTTCACATGGCCAGAGCCAGAGGAAGGGGTGTGGAGAGGAAGGTGCTGCACACTTTTCAACAATCCGATCTCAGGAGAACTCTATCATGAGACCAGCACTAGCGGGAGATGGTGCTAAATGGTTAGAAACCACCCCCATGATCCAATCACCTCCTACCACCCACCAGACCCCACCTCCAACATTGGGAATTATCATTCGACGTGAGATTTAGGCAGGGATACAGATCCGAACCCTATCAACCAGACCATGGGACAGCCAGATCATTGGCCAAATATTATTTCTGGATACACCTGTGAGGGTATTTCTGGAAGAGATTAGCATCTGAATTGGTGGACGGAGTAAAGCATATGGCCTTCCCTGGTGTGTGTGGGCCTCACGCAATTCGCAGAGGGCCTGAATAAAACAAAAAGGTGAAGAAGCTTGAATTTACTCTCTGACGTTGAGCTGCGACATCAATTTTCTCCTGCCATTGGTGCCCCTGGTTCTCAGGCCTTTAGACCTGCACTGGAATATACACCATTGCTCCGGCTCTGAGGCCCCAAACTACACCACCGACTTTCCTACATTTTAAGCCTGCAAACAGCAGATCATGGTAATTCTCAGCTTCCAGAGACATAACTTATTAAATCTATATCTAAGTCTATCTATCCTATCGGATAGGTAACCATATATATCTCCATCTGACTGGCTCTATTTCTCTAGAGAACCCTGACCAACATGCTTTTGTTTCTTTTTTGTTACTTATATTCTTTAATTTTTACATTTTATTGAATTTTATATTATATTACTATTATTTCTTTTGTTTCTTATAATTGTTTAATTATTTTGCCCAACTAGATCATGAGTTCACAAAGTCAAGGCCCATCCTCTGTATTTCTCTCAGTATTCCTCACAGCAACTAGCAAACATATGCTAATTAACATATGTTTGTCCAATTTTTAAGATGTAACCTCTTTACATGAAGTTTTATCATTATTATTAGCATGAGTAACAGAGGCTATGGGGCACTTGGATATTAGCTTGGGAATCACAGGGTGCAGGGCACTTGGCCAAAGCCTATAAACTGCCAGTTTTATGACATATTTTATTTGTCCTCAGAATGATTTTAAAAATTGACCATTATTTCAAAATTAGGATATTTCACATAAAATCTTAACTTCAAGCTTCTCCTAGAAAATCATAAAACCTGGGATTCCTCTGCTACATTCTTGTAGGTCAGAAATCACCTTGGACTAAGTAAAACCAGCTGCCTCCTTTACACGGGATTTGTGTAGTCCAATGTGCCATGGTCATCACCCTTCCTATGGTGTTCCCAGCACTGAAAGTGAGTGTCAGTAGTCATTCATCATTACACTTGACTGCTGTTTTACATCTAGTCACAAAACAGCTGCTGGGACTATTGTTCTATCAAAGGAGAGAAATCAAAAGATAAACCGAAAAAGCTGCTCATTGAAAAACAAATCAGAATATATGCCTTTGTAAAGGCAAGGAATATGTTTGTATATTTGACATGTAAACAAAGCAAGTCAGTGTTTTTTTTGTTTTGTTTTGTTTTTACGCCCTGCCTGCCTCAGTCACTCAACTTGGGTGTCATGGCTGACATCTGTAACCACTAAGGGAATGACTGCCCTAGCTATAGTGTATTGATCAGGTAGGTTAAGTTATGTTGCCATAAGAAGCCCAATAATAACAAATGTTATCTCTTATTTATCCAACATATCCTAAGAGTCAGCTGGGAACTCTGATCGAGGTCTCTTCTCTCTTGCTAATAGAATAATCATCGTCCTCAATATTGCCAGTCACATAAGCAGAACGAAGCTCTAAAGAGATCTCACATTGGTAACTAAATGCTCCAATATGAAAATGATACATAATACTTCTACTCATAACTCTTTGGCCAAAATTAATCATGTGGCCCCAACTCAACTGAGGGAATGTATTCTCTTCCTGGGTCCCCAAGGGGGCGTAGTTTCAAGGGCAAGAATTTCCCAATGCCATAATCTTGCCCTCCTCCCCACCCCACCCCCACCTCTCCATCGGGAAGTAGGATTAGGATTAGAGGTCTTTGTTTAAACTTTTGCGTGCTCGGGAAAGAATCAAAGATCAATTACTCCACTGGAAGTTTAAAGGAACTCCTTTCATAGGCCAGGGAGCTTGGAGGAGGTGGAAATTCCTCCCAGGTTAAAAGTCCCCTTCTTCCACACCCCTTTGCATTCCGTATTTGGGTCCCCTTCTACAATCTTCGTGGAAACTTTCTCTCTTTTTCTCTCTCCTTTTTCTTTCTCTACCTAAATAAATCACTTCCCGCAAAAACTCTTTGGGGTCTGATATTTACTTGCAAGCGCACTGTGCCTGGTGTGGTCCCCTGTCCCATTCTTGGGTGAGTGAGAGACCAAGAGCCTGGAGCCCACTGGGGAATGAGCTAAACCTCCCCTATACCCTGCGTCCTGGAACCTGGCAAACACAACCAAGAAAACACAGCTTACTTTGTGCCTGAGGACAAAGAGCTGGAAATAAGTGATGAGCAGCGTTGATAGACAACCATAGGACTAGGAATAACCTGATTTTAGGAAGGCTAAACCTGCCTTTGGAGCATAGGACCAACCACTGGTGGTCACTTTCTGATGTGGTGCTTTGGTGAATGGCCAGAGTCCAGCAGAGCTGTCATTCAAAGCACTTGCACAAAAGAGAACCCAACTTTGTTGCTTATTTTTGAGAATTCCAAGAGAATATAAAGAACTGAATAATTCTTCAAATCTGTGGCTATGAGTCCCATCTATCTTAGCCGTCAATATCATATCAATAAGAATGATACTATCCCATGAATTTAAGATACTCTGTTATATCTGGGGCAATGGAGACATGAACTGATAAGAAAGGCAAGATTTCCAAGCCACAGGGGTAAGAATTTTATCAAGAGTATAATTTGTTCAGGAGGGAGGCAAAATGAGAGGAAACACATGAGTTCACAGTGCAAAAACCATGTCTAATTCAACATTTTATGTGGCATCTTGCATATTATTGCTTTAAACTTTTAACAACTTTAATAATATCCTTGAACCTTATTCTTCTCTGACAGGCACATCATAAAAGACACCTTCAAAAGTGATGCTAGACAAACTATACTTGCTGCTTAGTATCTTTCTGACAAGTATCTGTATGCTACTTGTAATATATAAAAAGCACCTATTTAATATGCCTTTTCAGTATCACAATGAAAAAACATAATTAAGGAATGAGAACACAACTCTGAAGGCTGTAATAAGCCCTGGCCATTAAGACTATCCATGTGAACCTCTGCCTCCATCTTTGGAAATCAGCAGTCTCTTTGGAATATACTTAGAAAGACTACCCAGCTCCTTCTTTTTCACAGTGTTTAAAATATTTGCATATTTTTTTCTACATGCACTGACATTTCTCCCATAGTCTGCTTATGTGTGAAGAAAACACTTTAATCAGAACTCAATTTATCATAGAGAATAATGAATGCTTTAAAAAAAGCACAGATGAAGATAGCTTTACAAATAAGCTAGGACTTACAAATAAGCAAATAAATTGGTACCTGCTGAAAGCACACAATGAGGGCCCTGTCATGAAATCACAGTGAGATAATAACAGTTTAATAAAATTTGGTGACCCACTGAACACATGTATTAAGAATTATGTAATAAGAATGCCTTTTTGTATATTTCCTGCAAGCTGCAATGTCAGAAATCTAGTCTGTCTTCCCAGCAAGCCAAGCTGGAGGATTCACAGTTCAAGGCATCTTGATGTCTGTATTAAAAGTTCAATCTGGCTGTTTGGTCCCTCTCAGTACATGGCTCACACAGGCAAGACATCTGAGGCTCTAAGTATGGTTTACGATTAGCATTACTGTCATAAAAGCAAAGAAGAGAGAATCTTTTTAGTTCTCTTTTTTTTCTTGAGACAGAGTCTCGCTTTGTCACCCAGGCTGGAGTGCAGTGACATGTTCTCGGCTCACTGCAACCTCCATCTCCCAGATTCAAGCAATTCTCCTTTCTCAGCCTCCTGAGTAGCTAGTACTACAGGTGCCCGTCACCACGCCCAGAAAATTTTTGCATTTTTACTAAAGACAAGGTTTCACCATATTGGCCAGGCTGGTCTCAAACTCCTAACCTTGTGATCCACCCACCTCAGCCTCCCAAAGTGGTGGGATTACAGGAGTGAGCCACCTTGCCCAGCCTAGAATTCTTTTCAAATTGGAAGCCAGATGTATATTCTCCTATGACCTAAGAAATCAAATCAATGGAACAAACCACAGATGACTACTTCAGGGCCATGAAAACCTCAACTTTTAATATCATGGACAGATACTTTTCAAAATCACACACACAACAACACAGAGATGAAAATCCCAGAATGTGCAGAACATTCTGGGATCACTCGAAGATCTTAAAGGACTTAATATTTCATTCCGATGGCCCCATTCTGCCATCACGTAGCCACATCAGGTTTCCAGAGAGCTTCAGCTTGTGATATCCCAAACCAGTGTTAACAGTCCCAGAAGATTCCCAAGGAAGATACCGACAGAGAGGTTTTTAAGCTCAATGATTCGGAACCATCATGACATGTGGGGCCCCGGGAATAAGTCTAGCAGGGAGAAGGTGGGGAATAAAGGGAGACTGTGAGGCACTGGAGTGTCCCCTGGTGCAAAAAAGTTGATGCCCAATTAGATTTAGAAAAAGTGACAAAGAGTTGATGCCCAATTAGGTTTAGAAAAAGCTCTTCTCTGTAAACCTCAATTACCTGTGATGCCTTATGACATTCAGCATTTACAAAGTATAATTACACAATAGTGTCTGACATTTAACGTCTATGGATAATTTAAAAGACTTCTACTTCAAAAAGGCTGCTCATGAGCAACAGTAATCACTTCAATTAGCTTGGCACCATTACAATGTAACAAGACCATTTGACTGCCTATTAGAACCAGCCAAGCTCTTCAAGTGTGTTAATTTAGCAGTCATTGCTAATTTCTGGGCTTTGCTATATTTGCATAGGAAAACATAGCCCTCTAAGCAAGAGAGGAAGTTTCATTCCTGAACTAGCTTCCTATTCTTAGAGGGTCTTTTTATATTTTCACATAAAAATCGGAAACATATTCAAAATGTAAGCATTTTAAAAACAGTATTGGGTAAGATAAGACCCTGAACCAAACTGAAGCAAGATGATCATTCTCCCAGTTTTATGTCATGTATCGGGGGGGCGGGGGGGGGGGGGTGTATGTATGCATGGACACACATTAAATACATATAAGCATATGATATATATAGGAAATATATAATAGCCAACATCTAACATACATTGGATAATAACCAATATATTTACAATATCCAATCTCTTTTAACATATATATTATCTAACATACAATATATACATTATATACATTGTATTTTAAAGTCAACTCGGCAAAATTGTGTTTGGAAAAAACCATAGGCTTTGTCCTCTAAAAAAATTTTCAATGACAGGCCAATCCACTAGTAGTGGAGCTATGGATACATAGTCTCCTTTATTATTTTTATTTTTGTTATTGTTATGCTTATTGACACTACCTCGCATAAATTAGTCTTTATAAAAATCATATTCTTGGCCGGGCGCAGTGACTCACGGACGGATAACCTGAGGTTAGGCGTTCAAGACCAGCCTGGCCAACATGGTGCAACCCCATCTCAAAAAAAAAAAAAAAAAGAAAAAGAAAGAAAAATCACATTCTTATACATGACGTCATTTGTTTCTCCCCATTAAGAATCTATTTTATAGAAGAGGAAATTTATGCTCTGAATTGCAGTATACAAAGTGACCCACACACACACGCACATCTAGAGATTACAGCATGCACCTTTTAGCTTCGACTTCAATAAAAATGTATTGAACATATTCCACAGCTGAGCACTATTAAGTACTAAATGCTTATGAACAGAAATTCTCATAAAATAACTTGAAATATTGTGGACTCCTGATGCAGTGCTCTTTTGCCAACATGCAATAATCTTTTCCTAATTGGGGTCCTCCTAACTTGCCATGGTGTGAATATGGCTTGTTTGCTTCCACCAAAACTTGAAAATCCACAAAACTCCATACCAATTAGTAATCACTCCTATTGCCCTCTCCCCAGGCCCTGACAATCACTAATCTTCATTCTGTCTCTACTATTTGCCCCTTCTGGACATTTCATATGAATGGAATTCTATAGTACATGGATTTTTCTGACTTGCCTTTATCATGTAGCATAATATTTTCAGGTTTCATCTGTGCTGTACCATGTATAGGTACTTCCTTCATTTTTATAACTGAATATTATTTTACAGTATGGACATATCACATTTTGTTTGCCTATTTATCATTGATGGACATTTGAGATTTGGGTTGTACTCACTTTTTGGCTATTATGAATAATTGTTACTGTGTGAATGTATATTTTCATTTTTGATGAGTATTACCTTGGACTGGATTTGCTGGGTAACATGGTAGCTCCATTTTTAACTATTTGAGGAACCGTCAAACCGTTTTTCAAATTACACCATTTTACTTTCCTATCAGCAATGTAGGAGGGTTCCAAATTCTCCACATCCATGCCCACGCTTGCTACTGTCCATCTTTTGTATTATGCCATCACACTAGGTATAAGTCACAGTATCTCACTGTGATTTTGACTTGTACTTCTTTATTGCCTAATGATGCTGAACATTATTGATGATTTTTGATCATTTGTGCATTTCCTTTGAAGTGCGAACCCCAATAATCTGAGGCAGGTCTCAGTTAATTTAGAAAGTTTATTTTGCCAAGGTTGAGGATGGGCACCCACGACACAGCCTCAGGAGGTCCTGCCAACATGTGCCCGAGGTGGTCAGAGCACAGACTGGTTTTATACATTCTAGGGAGACATGAGACATCAATCAAATATATCCAAATATATCCAAGATGAACATGGATTCAGTCTGGAAAGGTGAGACAACTCAAAGAGGAGAAGACTCAAAGCAGGAAGGGATCTTTCAGGTCATAGGTAGATAAGAGACAAATGGTTGCATTCTTTTGAGTTTCTGATTAGCCTCTCCAAATGAGGCGATCGGGTATGCATTTATCTCAGTGAGCAGAGGAGTGACTGAAGAGAATGGGAGTCGGTTGTTCCTAAGCACTTCCCAATTTGACTTTTCCCTTTAGCTTAGTGATTTGGGGACCCCAGATTTATTTTTCTTTCACAGAAGAAATAATTAAAATTTTTACTTTTTTTTTTTCTTAGAGATGGAGTCTTGCTCTTTTGCCCAGGCTGGAGTGCAGTGGTGAGATCACAGGTCTCTGCAGCATCAGCCTCCCCAGCTCAAGCAATCCTCTCACCTTCCAAGTAAGTGGGACTACAGTGCACACTACCACGCCTGGCTTTTTTTTTTTTTTTTTTTTTTTTTTGGTAGAGCTGGGGTCTCACTATGTTTTCTAGCCTGGTCTTGAACTCCTGGCCTCAAGTGATCCTCCCACCTTGACCTCCCAAAGTGCTGGGATTACAGGCATAAGCCACCATGCCCAGCCCTTTTGCCCATTTTTGATTAGGTTGTCTTTATATTATTTAGTTGTAAGACATATAATTTGCAAATATTTTTCTCCCATTTTGTGGGTTGTCATTTCACTTTCTTAATAATGCTCTTTAAAACAAGTTTTTAATTTTTATGAAATCCTATGTGTTATTTTTCATTGGTTGCTTCGATTTACGTATCTTATCTAGAAAACCATTGCCTGATCCAAGGCAACTATATGATCAAAGGTCATAAGTCACAGTTATGTATTATCCTAAGAGTTTTATAGTTTTAGCTCTTACATTTAAGTTTTTTATCTATTTTAATTTTTATATGTGGTATGAGTTAGGGGTCCAACTTCTTTTTTTACTGGGACCTATACTGTCCCAGCATCATGTTGAAAAGACTATTCTTTCCCTCACTAAATTGTCTTGGTATTCTTGTAGAAAATCAATTGTCCGTAAATATATGAGCTTATTTCTGGATGCTGAATTTTATTTCATCAATCTACATGCTATCATTATATGTAGATGGCTAGTATGATATAGTCTTAAGTACAAGGCTTTGTAGTAACTTTTGAAATTTGGTAGTATGAGTCCTCCAACCATTTTGAAAATCGTTTTGGCTCTTACGGCCCCTTGAATTTCCCAATGAATGTCAAAATCAGCTTGTGAATTTAAAAAAAATATGCTGCAGTTTTTGAAAGAGATTCTTTTTGTCTATCAACATTACATTAGTGTAAATGACCATATTAAGTGTTCCAATCTATGAACACAAAAGGTCTTTCCATTAATCTGAAGATTTCTAAAACATTCTTTCAACAATGCTTTTAGTTTACAGTATACAAGTCTCACACTTCATTTGTCAAGCTTATTTCTAAATACTTTATTCTTTCGTGCTATTTTAAATAAAATTGTTTTTGCTTTTTGGATTATTCATTATGAATATAAAAATACAATTAATTTTTGTATGTTGATCCTTCATTCTGCAATCTTATAACTTATTTTTACAACTTTAAATTTTTTTTGTGAATTTCTTAGATTTCTCTACAAAAAAAGACCACGTCAACTGAATAGTTTCACTTCTTTCTTTCCCGTCTGGATGTCTTTTATTTTTTATTTCCTTACCCAACTGTCCTGTTTAACACCTTTAGTCAAATTTTGAGTAGAACTGGCAAGAGCCACTATTTTTTTCAATTATTTTTCTAGTAGTTCCACTGGAGATTACAATGAACATTTGAATGTATAGTAACCTAGCTTAAATTAATATCAACTTGATTTTAATAGTATACAAAAAACTTAATTCTACATAGCTCTATCATCTCTTTTTTGTGGTGTTATTGTTATACAAATTGCATCTTTATACATTGCACATATTTAAAAATGCAGGTTTATAATTACTACTCTATGCAGTTTCCCATAAGTCACTAGAAGAGAAAGGTTACAAATAAAAGTATGTATCTGTATTTTATATTCCAATATTTAATGCTTTCTATTTATTCATGCAGATCCAGTTACTAATATCCTTTTAGCCTGAATGATCCCCTTTAGTATATCTTACACAAGAGACTTGCTAGTGACACATTCTTTCAGTTTTTGTTTATCTCAGTCTTAATTTTTTCTTCACCTTTAAAGTTAGTTTTGCTGGACATACTTTCTTGGTTCACAGTTGTTTCAATTCAATACTTTGAATATGTCATCCCACTGCCTCTGGCTTCCATGGTTCCTGATGAGAAATTGGCTGTAACTCTACTAGGCATAATTTGCAATCCAGCTTCTACTTGGCTGCTTCCAAGATTTTCTCTTTGTTTTGGCTATCAGCTGTTTAATTATTTTATTTCTAGACATGGATCTTTTTTAGTTTATTCTATAGAATGTCATTGATATTCTTGGATCTATAGATTAGTGGTTTTTATCAAATTTGAGGAGTTCAGCTCATTATTTCTTCAAGTATTCTTTCTGCTCCTTTATCTTTTCCTCTTTCATATTTGTGCGATTGATCTACCAGTGGTTCTTATATTTTGATGTGTTTTCATAATGGTAGTTTTTCTTTCACTTCTGGGCATATGACTCCCTTATGCATTTCTTTTTGGATTGTTCAAGTGGTGATGAATTCCCTCAGCTTTTTCTTTTCTTGAAAAGACTTATTTCTTCCTCATTTATGAAGTGTAACTTTGCTGGGTATAGCATCCTTGACCGACACTATTTTTCTTCCACACTTTAAACCTATCATCCCATTCTCTCCTGATCTGTAAGGTTTCTGCTGAGAAATCTGCTGTTAGTCTGATGGGAGGTTTTTATAAGTGACTAGCAGACTTTCTCTTGCTGGTTTCAGAGTTTTTTCATTTTTTATTTTTGACCGATTGACTGTCATGTGCTGTGAAGAAGACATTGAATTGTATCTATCTGGTTTTGAGTCTCCTGAATTTAGATACCTAAATCTCTTGGTGAATTTTAGAAGTCTTCATCTACTTTTCTGTTAAATAGGCTTTCTATCTCTTTCATTTTCTCTTTACCCTCTAGGACATCAAAAATATGAATATTTGGTTGCTTTATGTTGTACTGTAAGTCATAAGCCTTTTTCATTCTTTTTTATCCTTTTTTTTATTTTTATATGACTGAGTTATTTCAAAAACTTGTCTTCAAGTTTTAAGAGTCTTCTGCCTTATCTATTCTATTGTTAAAGCTTTTGATTATATTTTGTATTTCATTCACTGAATTCTTCAGTTTCAGATTTTCCATTTGGTTCTTTTTTGTGATATCTATTTCTTTGATAAATTTTTCACTCATGTCCTGATTTGTTTTTCTAATTTCTTTGTATTGTTTTTTGTTATCCTCTTATCTCACTGAGCTTCTTTAGTATCAAACTAAATTCTTTTTGATTTGGATCTCTTATTGGAGAATCAGTGTTCCTTGTGAACTAAGTGTGCCAGTCCCTGGGGCCTGGGGCTGTGTATACTGGCAACAGTGTTAGTAGGTTTAGGCAGGCTGATGCTTGAGCCTCCAGAAGACTTACTTGGGTGCTAGGAATGGCAGCAATGGGCCAGGCAGGTAGTTGGGTTCTCAATCTCCCGGGCAGTAGGTATGGCATAAGCAGTAGCAATGGTGGGAGTAGGACAACCCTCTGGGACCCAAGCTGTTTGCATTGGTGTTGGTGATGGCTGCAATAGGTTGGCTGGGCCAATCCCCAGACCCACAGGTGGTGCATGCATATGGATGCCCCAGCTGTGGTAGTATCAGTAGGGTGAATGGGATCAATCTCAGACCCTGGGAGGAGTGTTCAAGTGCCACCATTGGTGGACTCAGCTGGGCAAAACCCAGGAACCCAGAGAGTATGGTCAGGTACTAGGAATGTGGAGCAGGTCAGGTGGACCTGCCCTCAGACCCCCCAAAGTTGTGTGGTAGGAGGGGTGGGGTGATCCCCAGGTCACTGGCAGAATGCTTAGGTCGGGGCAGCAGCAGCTGCACTGCAGGACTGACACTGAGGAGGACAAGCTTGCTTTTAGTGGGAGCAGCTGTAAGCAGGTAGCTGAGTGGCTCAAGTTTCTCTTACACCTCAGCCCACAGCTACCAAGAGCAACAGCAGTTGTGGTCAGCGGAATTTGTCCTCAGGGCATGTGGAAATGCACAGCCGCCTCTCTGCTGGGAGGATACCAGGGCAGTGTTGCCCACAGCTCTCATTCACTGCCCTCAACAGCAGTGGCTGTGGGTAATGGGGATCCAGGGATATGGAGATACAGAAGCTGTTGAGCCCAAGGGCAGGACAGTCAGGTGGGGCTGGGCTCTGAAAATGGCACCATGCTGTATCATTTTAGGACTAGAGATTTGTGAAACCCAGTGTGAGCTCTCTCTCTCTAGAGCAATACCTTCACGTGGTCTTCAGGCAGCTCCCTATGTTAGCTTTAGGGCACTCTAGGGCCCAAGGGCTCTGCCAAAGCTAGGATTACAGCAGTTTGTGGCAGGATGTGGACCTCTGGGGATCTCTCATTTACTCTTTCCCCACATTAGGGAGCTTCTACAGACTCACAGCCAATCCTGGCCAAACATGCTACCTCACTTCCCTCTCCTTTGCTTTCAGTATTTCCCATCACTTCTCTGTTGAATTCCAGTGTTCTTTCTTAGATAACCTCTTCAAAGTGTGATTATATACTGCTGTTTTGGTTCCTCTCTGTGGAAGAGGTACCAATCTAGTCAGCCATCTTGAAGCCTTTTTCTCTCAAATTTGCTTTTAAATTCTGAGAATTATTTTATATGGTTATTTTGACTTTTCAACTCCAGAATTTCTATTTAGTTATTTTTCATACATAATTTACATCTCTTTGTTATTCTCTATTTATTAAGACATTATTCTTATGCTTTTTTAGCTATTTAGACATAGTTTCTTTTAGCTCTTTAAAAATATTTTAAGTATCTAATTTAAAGTCCTTGTTTAATAAATCCAATATCTAGGCTTCCTCAAGGACACTTTCTGTTGATTATTTTTTTCATTTGTGCAGACTATACTTTCTTCTTTCCCTAACTCTAAATTTTTTTCTAAAAATTTATATTTTAAATTATGTAATGTGGTTGTTCTTGATATCTGATTCGACACTCTCCCCATGGATTGGGATTTTGTTTTCTGTTGTTTCTGTTTATTTGTTTGGTGACTTTTCATGAACTAATTATGTTAAGTCTATATTCTTTGTCATGCATAGCCACTGACATTTCTGATCAATTAACTTATTGGTAAGCTAGTTACTGAACAGGGATTACTGTATATACCTATAACCAATAGACTTACCCAATCTTGGCTGAAAGACTCTTTGTGTTGGAGTATGCCTTCTTCACTCAGCTAGACAACTGACAGCTCTGCCTTAGACTTCATTTCCTGCCTACACAGAGCCTCAGGTCATCAGAAGTGAGAATTTAGGGACTTCTCGGGTCTTTACTGATCATGTGTAGATCCCTTGGCAGGCACACCCCCTACATCTGAATGTGGCCTTATAGATTCCCAAGAGTACATCAGAGGATTTCAAACCCCCTATGGATATCTCACTCTCTAGCCTATTGTTTGCCTCAGCTGTTATCTCCACCTCAGGCACTCTCAAAGTTGAACAATTGCCTCTAAATAGTTTCAATAAATGCCCTTGGAAAAAGATTTTTTTCACTGGCTGAGCTCTGAGTCAGAACAAATAAAAGCAGCCTTGCAAGTAGGGTGGTCCAGGGACCCACTAGACAAGTCAAGTAATAATAATTTTCCAGGAATGAGACTTTGGAGGAACTCCAGTTCCATTCTGTCTCTTCTGGTGGTTGTCAGGCTGCTGGTTTTTATCTTGATTGTGGGATACTATCTTTAAATACTACCATAGAGCTGAAAAGAGGTGAATGGGAATAAGGGAAATTAAAATGCAATGAAGATCACTGTTTTTACTGAGATTCAGCCAACTGTCTTGAATAAATGCTCTCTAGATTGCTATAAGGTTTTGGTTAATTTCTAGAGTTCTGAAAGCTGATTATGGCAATTTTTTTCTAGGTTTCTCATTGCTTTTATGAAGGAGAGAATTTTTGGAAGTCCTTACTCTACCATTTTCACTGAAATCATTTCAAATATTTTTTCTAACAGAAATCAAAATTCCTCAATTTGATTCAAACTTCTCCTCAAATTGTATCCTAGCTAAACTTACTTTCACTTCCTCACCCTCCTTCAATTACATGAAGTCTTTACTTCCACCAAGTTGATTTCCTTCATGCTGCCAGAATATATGATTCCCATTCCTACTGGTGGCCATTTTTATACTGTTACTCTCAGCTGGACTGTTCTTTCCTTCCCCTCTGCCTTCAAAATGCCATTCACCTAGTGGGTCCTGTTCACATCCTCCCTGAGTTTCCCCAAGCACTACTATCCATAAAGATCTTTCTTGTCCCTTCTGATGGCACCTAGAGCCTCTTGCATTGTCATCAGCTGACTTTATATTGTTTTATATTGCTCCTTTTTATGAATCATTTCTTGTTTAATAAACAAGGCTTTAAGCTACTTGAGAATTAGCCCATATTTAAATTATAATTACTCTACAGCAGATGTTCAATATATTTTAACTGAATTGAATCAGACATAAATCAATGGTTTCTTTGAAATAAGTTGATAGTTCTCTTTATGCTCTGTTATACTTGTACTTTGCTAAAGGCTCTTTTTCTTCTTGGCACCAGTTAGATGCACTAACGTTCCTTCTCAGCAAGAGTAGTAGGGAAGACTTTAAAGGAATAGAATTGCCCTGAATGGCTCTTTTCTAAGACGAGATTCAGAAAATAGCAGCACCAGACAAGACCTTGAAAAATATACAAATAAGAGTGAAAATTTCTCAATTCCCTGAGCAAAAAAATATGAAAAATGAGCAAGCATTTTTTTATTGATTTTACCAACCTGGCATATGATTTACTAAAATTAGTTCATATTTTTTCTTCTTATTTTCATTATGTGCGTCCAGGGATTTCCCAATGATACAATAAATTGAAACCAATTCTCTTACTCATCCATTCTAATAAGAAGAAGTATGTGTGCATGTGTGTGTGTGTGTGTGTGTGTGTGTGTGTGTGTGCATGTGTGCATTTAATGCTCTGTTAAGCACCTACTACATAGCAGTTAAATGAGAGATAATTAGAAATCATTATCAATATCATCAATAATGACAATGAGGAGAAATTCTCATCACTGCGATTCCCTGAGTCTTCACATTCAAATCCCAAGAAGAGTTTGACATGGAAAAGAGAACAACTATCATAAGGAAATAATAGAAAGAGCTCTGGTATTGTAACTGACAATAACAGAATATATAAAACAATTATGATATTATACGTACATTGTAAAACTAAGTAATTAAATCTTGGCTGCCAGTGCACCAAGAAAATAGGCTCTTCTGTTGAGTGAAAGAAATAAAACATAACAGACACTTAGAGCCACATATCAACAGTCTCATGAAATAAAACTGTCCAATAATAAACTTATTTCAGTTGCTCTTCATAGATGTATAAGACCAATTCTCTCAAGTTCCTTTAATTTTTAAAATATCAAGTGTTTCAGATTAAATAAAGACAACTGTGGCCAGGCACATGGCTCACGCCTGTAATCTCAGCACTTTGGGAGGTTGAAGAGGGCAGATCACAAGGTCAAGAGATAGAGACCATCCTGACCAACATGGTAAAACCCCGTCCCTACTAAAAATACAAAAATTAGCTGGGCATGGTGGCACACCTATAGTCCCAGCTACTCGGGAGGCTGAGGCAGGAGAATCGCTTGAATCTGGGAGGTGGAGGTTGCGGTGAGCCGAGATGGCGCCACTGCACTCCAGCCTTGTGACAGAGCGAGACTCCATCTCAAAAAAAAAAAAGACATCTATTATCCTTATCCTTTAAGATGGTATTTTTGTGGTTTTACTGATGATTCAAACAAAACTTAATTTTGCCTTGAATTATCAAATAATTCATGAGAGTGTATTTTCCTATGTTGAACCACCCGTAATTCTTCCACTTTGCCTTGCAGTAGCTTGTTCCAGACTGACCTCAAGTGCAGCTCCCTCTGACCTCATGTGCAGCCATTCACTCTGATGCTGATTCCAGATAATTTGGCTTTCATGCTCCTTCCTTGGGGCCTTTGCACTTAGTGTTGCCTCTGTCATGAGGGTGCTTCCTCGAGTTCTTGCAAGGTATGTTCATTTCCCACTTTAGGTCTCTGTTCCAATGTTGCTCTGTGAATAAGGCCTCCCCTGACAACTTACTACAATAGCAACTCCGATCCCCACCCAACTCAACACTTTCTATCCCACTTCTCTGATTTAGTGTCTGAAACACAATGTATCTCAAGTACATATCTGTTTATTGTATGTTCCACACAACTTGAATGTAAGCTATACAAGATTAGGGATTTGGGTTTCCCTTGTTCCCTTATCCCTAACATCTGTATGGCGACTTGCACAGACTAAGTGCCAAAAAGATATAGAAATGAATAAGCAAATCACACATCACTAACTGCCTGTATTTCTAGTATAGGAAGGAATACCCAGTGGTGATCATGATAAACTAAAATGCCTTTCAGGGGCTGAGCAGGTAAAGTAAAAAGGAGAACAAACCAACAGGGAATGGTGAGGCTAGCTGATGAGGGTGTGACAGGACACTTCTCATACACAATGTAAAAAGCTATCTTCAAAGCTAAAACAGTAAGGCAGAACTATGGCCGCCCACAGAGCTACGGAACAAGATGTGTGCCCTCAGGCTAAGAGCCAGTTCGTTTGTTTGTCTGTTTTTTAAGGCCACCACAGAGACAAAAGCATGGCTTTAGATGCATTTTAACCAGAACTGAAAACAATCACCTTTAAATGCTATGTCTTGAAAAGCTGCTCCATCTGTGAAGTTAGAATTTTAAAAATAAATAAACACTCCTCTCACTGGCCTCCCCTCTGAGAAAAAGCCACTGTCCATTTAAAAGTCTAAACTCTCCTTTAAATAAAGTAAAACAAAAATCTTTTTATTCAAAAAATGTGGGAAAATTTATATTCATAGATGTTTTCTGAGAGAAGTATGAAAGGATGCGCATGAGTAAGAAGAAAACTGAAACTAAACATTTAGAGTAGAAATGATAAAGAAGTTAGGAAAAAAGTAAAAATTTAGGTTAATTATTAACAATATTGACTAGTTCAAGGAGTGTTCTTTTTTACTGATATAAAATGTTTATACTTATCTTTGGGGTATACATGATATTTTGGTACCTGTATACAACGTGTAATAATAAAATCATGGTAATTCGGATATCCCATCACCTCAAACATTCATCTTTTCTTTGTGTTGGGAATATTACAATTCTTCTTGCTATTTAAAAATATACAATAAATTAACTAATTTTCCTACTGTACTATCAAATATTAGAATTTATTCCTTCTAACTGTATTTTTGTACTCCTTAACCAACTTCTCATGACCCCCTCACCCCTCTGCCATTCTTAGACTCTATTAACCATCATTCTATACTCTACCTCCACGAGATCCACTTTTTTAACCCCAGCTTATGACTAAGAACATGTAACATTTGTCTTTCGGTGCCTGGCTTGTTTCATTTAACATAATAATCTCCTGTTCCATCTTGCTGCTGCAAATGACAGAATTTCATTCTTTTTATGGCTGAATCATATTCCACATTTTCTTATCTCTTCATCCACTGACAGGCACTTAGGTTGATTCTGTATCTTGCCTATTATGAATTGTGCTGCTATAACCATGGGAGTGCAAATATCTCTTGGAAAATATTGATTTTCTTTCTTTTGGATTGTCCAGCAGTGGGACTGCTTGATCGTATGATAGTTTTATTTTTAGTTTTTTGAGGAACTTAGGAAGCTCCTTTCTAAATAAAGTAAAACTAGATATAAATAATATCAAATAATGCAGAGAAAATATTGGAATTAAATTATTCTAAGGTCCTACAGTTTTCAAAGGAAAAATAGAGATATTGATGAATTTTAAGCTTCATTAAGTCAAATATGTATAGAAGGATTTTTTAATCAAAAGAATGAAATGGGCTGGGCCCAGTGGCTCAGGCCTGTAATCCCAGCACTTTGGGAGGCTCAGGTGGGCAGATCACCTGAGGTCAAGAGTTTAAGACCAGCCTGGCCAACATGGCAAAACCTCATTTCTACTAAAAGCACAAAAATTAGCCAGGTGTGGTGGCAAGCACCTATAATCTCTGCTACTCAGGAGGCAGAGGTAGGAGAATCACTTGAACCTGGGAGGCGGAGGTTGCAGTGAGCCAAGATTGTGCCACTGCACTCCAGTCTGGGTGACAGAGTGAGACTCCATCTCAAAAAAAAAAAAAAATGAAATGGTACATATAACTCCCAAATAACAAATAATCTAAATTTTATTCATACAACCTAAAGAAGGAAAAAATTTAAAAATAAAGCAAACACATTTTAAATAGAGAACACAAAATGGTAGAATAAATCAAACTTCTATCAGTATTTGCAACAAAAGTAAACAGAATAAACTCACCAATTCATAGAAAGTGACGCTGAGACTAGGTTTTTTTTTTTAAACCTGCTATATTTAATTTAAGTGGTTCCCTTGGGTAGAGAGGGAAGAGACTATTGACAAGAAAAAGCACATGGGAATGTTCTGAAGTGATGAAAATTTTTCATCTTCATCTAAGTGGTGGTTACATGGATATATACATACATAAAATTCAGAACGCTTTACATTGAGATTTGCACATTTTCCTATGTATACATTTTAAAAATAAATGATGTTATCGTTTCTGTGTGTATATATATACATATATGTGTATGTATACAGACATCACATGTATATACATATATACACACATATCATACATTTTAAAAGTTTGAAAGGAATTGAAATGATATAAAATGGATATTGAGTTTGCCTCTTTCTTGTAAGATATCCTGAATACCACACACCAAAAAAACACTTTGAAATGCTAAAGAAAATATTAGACAGGAAACACATTTTATATAAATTAAATATTTATGACTCTCAACATAACTAATTTCTCTAAGTATTTTAGAGAAAATACATTTTTCTTCTTGATCTCCTTTTACAATTTTTTTTTAACTCCCAGTAGGTAGACATTGAAGAGATATGTGCAAAAATAATCACTGCAAAATGGTACAAAGTGGTTAATGGAATTTAAAGTATATGTCAGGGAGAGCTTGCTTTTGGTAGGGAAGATCAAGGCAGGCTGCCAGGAGGATGTGGTTTTAGAATCAAGCCATGAAATATGGCTGATGTTATTATATGAGGCAGGAAAATGAAGACTAGCCATATAAGGAAGGTAAAATAAAGACATGCCAAGTAAAGGACTCCTCATGAACAGGACTGAAGGGGGAATGCCAGGGGGTGACTGGGACGAAGGGGCTTGGGTATGGGGCAAGTGATAGTGTTCTAAGCATAGGGTACTGCAAGAACAAAAGAGCAAAGGTGAGGCCTGTTAAGAGAACAGCCAGGATAAAGAATAGGGGCAATGAAGAGGAAGGGAGAGCCCCCGAAGGTTTCCAAGCAGGAGAGAAATGTGGAGTCTGCAGCAGGGTGCAGTGATTGTGGATGGCGGTAAGGTTTTCTTGGCAAACTACCCATAGTGGACCTCAAACCTGGGAGCTTTACTAGCAGTGGGCAGAGCCAACAGGCAAAGCCAATTTTCTCTGTTTAATTCACTTGTCAAGGCAGAATAGCAGAAAGGAAACAGGTACTCAATTCTTTTTTTATTTATTTTTTTGAGACAGCATCTCATTCTGCTGTCCAGGCTGGAGTGCGGTGCCACAATCACAGCTCCCTACAGTCTCGACTCCTGGGTTCAAGTGATCCTCTCACCTCAGCCTACCAAGTAGCTGGCACTACAGGCATGTGCTACTACACCTGGCTAATATTTTTTCTTTTGTAGAGACAGAATCTCAATGTTGCCCAAACTGGTCTTGAACTCCAGGGCTCAAGGGATCCTCCCACTTTGGCTTCCCAAAGTGCTGAGATTACAGGCGTGAGCCACCGTACCCAGCCTCAGTTCTTATAAACTTACTCTTATATGCCTAAGTGAGCATGTATCAAAGTAGGGGTGCTCCTTTGAGGCCAGAGATAAAGCAAGAGCAGGCATCCAGCAAGATAAGCAAGCCTTGCAGATCAATCTATCAATCTCAAGGGTGAGCTTAGTCCTGATGCCAGATACCAGTCTCAAGAGTTTGGAGCAGGTGAAGCCTGAGGCCTACTCCCAGGTATAGAAGTGAACTAGAGCCTCCCTTAGGAAGCTGTATTTCCAAAGGGCCACACTCACTAGAAAAGGGTTAGCTAGGTTTTTTTTTAAAATCTGCCCTCCAGAGGCATCCAGCCAAAAACCTGTAACCATGGGCCAGCCTTTATACTTCTTAGGTACCCAAAATAATCAGGAATTGATAACTTAAAGTGGACCCAAAGTGAGAGTGCCCCTAGGTCCCTGGAAGAAGTACCTATCAAACCAGCTTCAAGGTTTCAAGTAACATGAACTCACAATGAAGTCTGAAAAACACACAGTTAAAAAGGTGCCAGCAATAAGAGTAAACAGAAACAACAATCAACAAAAGCACATCCAAAAGACTAGATATTGGAATTGTCAACTATAGGTAATACTGAATGTTTAATATATGCAAAGAAATAAAAGAATTAAATCACATGATACAGTGTTCTGGGTTAAGATGGCAGACTGAAGATATATTCAATTTTGCTGCCTTCCAAAACCCAAATTATACTGCCAAAACCTTAAAAATCTAAGGAACAAGTAGCACCACCTACTTCTGGAACTGAAGGCTGGTAGTTTGGAAGGCTAAAAGGAAGAGAACTGTGTGAAACCTGTTTGATAATCATTTAGACTCTAGATCATCCACTTCCTCTCCATACCAATGGGTAACTGCTTTTTACAGACCTAGCAAAGGTGCCCAAGCTTATTCACTGTGTAAAATGAAAGGTTTCTGGACCAGGGTTGAGGTCAGTATGGTTAAGGGCTCAGGTACTGTACCAGCTATTTGAAAATTGTTTACCATATGATGTAATGCTGAGCCCCTCGGCCTCCTTCCCAGTACAAATCCCCAGGAAAACTGGCAGCCAGAACCTTATCTAATAGGGGATTAGGAGATAATTCTTTGGGAACATGACCTACCCACCACCAATTCTTTTGATTCTAGATACTGCATTCCAACTACAGTACCTCTCACCTAAGTTTAAAAAAAAAAAAAAAAAAAAAAGGAAAATTTGCAGGACGTAGCTACTGCTAAAAGTCACTGGCAAGACTGTTCCAAGTTCTTTCCAGCAAAGCTCCCGGCATCCTTGGGTTATGGGTGCTTAGGCAAATCAACAGAGAGCTCCATGTGATCAGTTTCTCCATTCAACAATGATTATAAAAATATTAGCTAACATATTTTTTTAAACAAAAATGACATGGTACAAAAAGAGGTTACATCGTATAGTATTTGTCAAATGTTTTCATTAGGTGTTTATAATCCTATTTCAAAGTAGCAAGGACAGTTTTGGAATTTGGGTGATGCTCCATTTGGGCTTTGGGCTTTGCTCTGCTTGGACATAAAAGCCTTTCGGGTTTTTCTCATCTCTTTCTCCTATCAGAGAGAGGATGCTCACCCTCCCTACGAGGGCAGGACCATTCTGAAAGGAGATTCTTAGTGTAACTAATATCCTGTGATACACACCTCACCTTAGGGCAGAGGAGGGAACTTCTCTTGGGCAAGCTCAAAAAGTTTGCCCCCCATTGTGTCCATGCTGACTCACTTCCACAGTTCTCTCCAGTTCAGCATCTGTTAGAAAGTCAAAACCCTGTTCTTTCACGTATTCCCACCAAGACTCATTCAAACACAAGTTCAAAAAGTGATTAACTGTTACCCTTTGAAGAGGTTGTACAGTGCAACACAACATGAAAAGAGTTCGCCTGTGGCTTCTTTCAGTCAATCCACTTGAAAGTCATTCATTAGAATTATCAGTGACTATACCAGGTTGTGGAGTCTCCTCTGTAATGGCAGAAAATGGTATTTCTCCCTAGCTGCACTGTCATTACTGATTTTACCTCTTCTGAGTCCACTCTGGAATTTTTCTTACCCCTTTTTTTTTCTGGTAACAGATATGACCAATCATACTCTAACTTCCGTTCCTTCCCCTATGCCATCAGTGATTGGTGTGGGATATGGGTGTGTAATATTAGCATGATCCTGATTGCATAAACAATCTGAAGATAATGAACTGTTTCCTTCTAAGTTATTAAATGGAACCGTTGTAGCCTGGAGCTTCAGTGATCATCTCTCCTGGCCACATGGAAGAAGATTATCTACAGAACAGGAAAAGGAGCCAAAGCATATATATATATTGGTGTGTATGGGCTGCCACAACAAAATACCAGAGGCTGGATGGCTTAAACAACAGGGATTTATTTCTCACAGTTCTGGAGACTGACACATCCAAGATCAAGGTGCCAGCAAGGTAGATTTAATTCTGAGGCCTTTTCTCTGGCTTATAGGCAACTGCTGTCTCTCTGTGGGCTTACCTGATCTCCTTGTAAGAAAGAAGGCTCTCTGGTTTCTCTTCTTATAAGGACACTAACCATATGGATCAAGGCCCCACACTTATGACCTCATTTAACCTTAATTACTTCCTTAGTGACCCCACATCCACATACAGTCACCCTAGGGGATAGAGCTTTAGCATATGAATTGGGAGCAGGGAGGACACAAATGTTCAGTCCATAGCAATACATCAAGTCAGATCCTAGCACAGATGAGAGGCACCGCACAGCTAGACTTCATGTCCATGGCTCCAGGCCCTCTGGCCAAATTATTCTGAGCAAATCTTTCATGTCTGTGTGCCACTTTGCTATTTTTCCCAGCCATATGAGCAGAATCATTCATTTTACGCCCAAGCTATTGTTAGCTTGGTTTCTGCTGGTGACAACTAAATACTTCCTGATTAATACATTGGATATATTGACAATCAGAATATAAAACCTCCCAACAAGAAATATGAGCACATTGGCTTTGCTGAACGAATACCATCTTGCACCAGGGAGAGAATGGGACTGGCCAAGGAAAGCATTATCTAAGACCCATCCTCTCTGTTGGTAGCTGTCCTTGCTGAAGTTACAACTCTCGGTATCACTTTCCATATAAAACAGAAAAGCTACACTTCTCTGGCTTTGTCTTCTTCCAAAGCAACAATTGAAGGAGTCTGATTTAGGAGTCAGAGGCACCCAACTTCAGATCCCGGACCTATTTCTTACTGTGTGATGTCAGTTAGTTACTCAATGTCTCTGAATCTCACCCTGCTGAACAATGAAAGTAATAGCACCTATCTCACTAGTACGGTATGAGAAGAAATGAGAGAATGTATGTGAAGAGTCCACCCTTGTGACCAGCAAGTAGAAATCACTCAAGGGAAGCTGGTTCCTCTTTGTGCAGATACACAGATTCCACCAAATCTGACATCAATCATGACTGGGCAGGAACTGCAGCATTTCTGTTTCCCTTGTCTGCACCTCAAATCTCCCTGTGGGAAACTGCAGGTGTGCAAATATTTGTGGGGTTCGTGCCCAGAGGCCAGACAGGCCTCGGAACAATAACCTTTTTCATTCTCCTGCTAGAAAGTCCTGGGGCTCCATCCAGAACCTTTCACCCCAGTCTCTGTAAGCCAAGTCTAAATTCAATTACTGTGAAATTAACTAAGCATTAAACAAAAAAATCCCAACCTGGAAGTCGTCACTGCTAATTAACTGGTTTCCACTCACTGCTGCTGCCTTTCAGCGGTAGGCTGACAAGGAGAGCTGTCAAGAACTTGCCTGTGGGGTGGGCTTGAGCTGCTGTGACTTGATTTGAACTGACAAGGCACAGCAAGCTAATATCAGAGCCCTCTTTAGGCACCCCACGTGACACTGGAGGGAACTCACAGAGTGAGTAAGGCAGTGGATACAAACGGACCCAGACACAGAACAGAGATGGGCTGGGGCAAGGTGGGGGGAGTAAAAAAGGAAGGTGATCTCCCTGAAAGCAAGTGGGGTGCAGAAGTGATTAGTTAGGCTGTGAATGAGCTGCTATTCAGCATGATAGACTCATCCTGATAGATTCATTATTTTATCTTACAGCAAGAACACCATAAATATTGGTTGGGAGGGATGGATGGATGGATGGATGAATATATTTTAGAAAATAGAAGGCAACATCCTTCCATTTCCCATTTTTTAAGGAGTTTCTGAATTCTTTACCAAGACACGATTTACTTAAAGCCTCTTTAGAAAGAGAGTTCCTCCTAGACCTCCAATATACCAACTCCAGGCTCCCTCCTCATCTCACACAAAATGGAAGGGCCATCATCACTGACTTATTTGAACAGATGTGTATGGGTCTGTGTCTGTCAGGCATAGCAATGCAGTGACCTCATCCACTTAATGTATCAAGTCCAGTGGCCACCAGTGCTTGTAACAGGGGGATACAAGCAAACGAGAAGAGATCCAGGTCAGGCAACGTTCTGTGTGGAAGGGTTTTGCTCATTCCGGCTGTAAGGTATCCACCTATCACCTGGGCCCATTCTGCCCAGATAACTATCTCCAACTATATCAATGGGATTCTTTTAACTTGAGCTTCCTAAAGACAGATTAAAAGATTTGTCAAGAAGAATTAAATTAAAACTAAAGAAGTCACCCTAAATAGTTTGTTAACCAATTAAGAAACTGCAGAGACAATATATTGATATAACTTATAGAGAGGAAAACTACAGTGAGGATCTTGCACTAAATGGCAAACCCTTAACACAATGGTTTGCCCCAAAGCCCTCTTTTCACCACTATGCAATGGCAATGAATGGGTTCTGGAATTTTCCCAGGTTCTTGTCCCAGAAGAATGAATTCCAGCCTGTGACTGCAGAAACTTGACCCCATCTCTACCCACCTTGCTCAGAAGAACAAACAAGCAAACAATTACCATCCAACAGTTATGCTGTGTTGTTCTGTGGTACATTTCTAGGGCCGTGGGCTGTGAGTTGTACCCATTTAATTCTTTCATGTCCTCTTCTGTGGGAAGGAAAGAAGTTGAATGAAAACTTTCAGGCCAGCCGAGTACGGTGGCTTACACCTGTAATCCCAGCACTTTGGGAGGCCGAGGCGGGCGGATCACAAGTTCAGGAGATCGAGATCATCCTGGCTAATATGGCAAAACCCCATCTCTACTAAAAATTTAAAAAATTACCTGGGCATGGTGGCATGCACCTGTAGTCACAGCCACCAGGGAGGCTGAGGCAAGAGAACTGCTTGAACCCAGGAGGTGGAGGTTGTAGATCGTGCCACTGCACTCCAGCCTGGGTGACAAAGCAAGACTCTGTCTCAAAAAAAAAAAAAAAAAAAAAAAAAAAAACTTCAGGCCAGTGTCGTGATGGCACAAAGACACCATCATAAGCGGGGAGCCAGAAGTGAGTGTCCTCACCTTTTGATTCACCTCTTCCTGCTTTCTTCCCTTCTCAAGCCAAGGGTTAAACAACTTATTAATTGCTAATGACTAAATGTATTGTGCTAATATAGGTAACAACAGCGACATTTCTAGATTAGCTTGCAAGTCTGGAGTGATACTCAGTGACAGCCAAGCAGTCTACAGAAGTATATCAAGGGCTGTATTTGAAAGTTGAAGTCAGTCTAGTCTTCTAAAATTAGCTGAAACAGCACCAGGATATATCTGTAGTAACAGGAGCTCCATGTATGCGAGCTTCTGTTGACTTTGGGGTGAGGGGCTCAGGCCTTCCCTGCCCAGCATTGTCCTGCTGAACAGTTCTCCAGTATTTAACAACCCCAGGCCAGGCTCTGGACAAATGTCCTCAAGGTGAGCGTCCTCTGAGAGGCAGGAGGACATGAATGGCTCTTCAGCTCCTCACATCAGAGCTTCTGTCTTTCTAAAGCTGAGCAGAGGTCCCAGTCGGCAGGGTGCCTGCTCTGTAACAACCCCATGAATCTTCTCAAATCGAGGCCCTTTTGTCTCAGAAACTGGCTTGCAGCCCCAGATGTGTCTTCTAACCCATAATGTTTTGGAATTGGGTACTGATGTGTAAATACTCGGAGGATTCACCTATGTCTCCAATACTCAACTAGGTACCCGACATCTCTTGAAAACTGAGTGGTTTGGTAACACTAGCCATACAGTTCCCTGGCCACAGCCGATGCCACCAGCAGGGGGAGCATGGACTCTCTGCATCACCACAGTCTCCGCCTATTGTCTAATTTTGTTCTGGCTTCACCCATTTCTATTTCCTGCCAGGCTCTCGCAGGCACCTGAGTTTATGGCTCCAGGCTTATGAATCTCTCTGCACAAAAATCTCTGAGAGCCAAGTTCAAAGTACAGGTTCCCAGGGGAAAAATAAATAAATTGCAAGGCTTCTCAGCCACAAGTCTCACTATCGTCTCCTTGTCACTGGTAGGGCCATCTTTCTTTACTATCCTATGATATTCACACCCAGCTCAGGGAGCATTTTACTCACCTCAGGTTGCTATGACAAAATACCATAGATTGGGTGGCTTAACAGCAAACATTTATTTCCCACAGTTCTGCAGGCTGAGATATCCAAGATTAGAGTAATACTATGGCTGGATTTGGGTGAGGGGCTCTCTTCCAGGTACCAGATAGCTGAGTTCTTTTATTTATTTATTTATTTATTTTTTTATTGCATTTTAGGTTTGGGGGTACATGTGAAGAACATACAATATTGTTGCATAGGTACACACGTGGCAGTGTAATTTGTTGCCTTCCTCCCCTACACCTATATCTGGCATTTCTCCCCACGCTTTCTCCCCCCAACTCCCCACCCCCCACTGTCCCTC
>CAUYQU010051703.1:0-108160 GCA_963574635.1 Cheracebus regulus | reverse complement strand
AAGCAAAATTCCCAAACCCCAAATTTTCCAATCCCACGCACATATGCCCCATCCTCTTTTCTGATGCATCAGTCCTTGACCTATCATCACGCCGAACTCGGTGACCTTGTCAAACCGGGGGCGTAAAAGAGGATGCGGCAGTATTGTACTTCTTATTTGTATGTGTGTGTGTGTGTGTGTGTATATATATATAAATATATATATAATGCTTCATTTCCTTGAAGTTCTACTTTGCTGAAAACTATATTCTCTTAAATTAATGTTAAGAAGCTAAGGTAATACATATTTTATTTGCATGCATATTTGGTAGGAAAAATTTAAAACCTGTTTTTATTAGTTTTTTACAATGATGTCATCAACTCAGAAAATCAAAAATGCTGAGGATCCCACTGAAATTGTGCTCAAAATAGAAATACATATTTACCTGAACTATATTTTTCCTCTAATTGAAATTTACATCAATCAAATTAATACATTACTTTCAAGTGTATGAATGACTTTTGAGATGAAGTCTATTATGATAAACTTCATATGTTCCTATGTTAAACTTCTTAAAGAACACTGCTGTTTTAAGAGCTCTAAGTGGATATAGATATTTACAAAAATGTCAAAATGCTAAGCATGTCTTCATATGGGTCGATAGTTTGAATCTAACTTTTTGATGATTTAGATAAACTTAAAAGATGCTGTTTAAAATGGTTAAAGTGATATCAAAATTCATTTATTTAGAGAAACACAGTGGTTAAAAAGTGAGTAAATAACAGGGTAGAGACAGTCTTTCTGTACAGGAGGTGTCATATAGGATGTATAAATGACAGAAAACTTTAGTGGAATCCACCACAAAGGTAAGTAAAGTAGAATTAAGCCATCCAATTTCTATAATCTGCAACGAAAACATGAAAAGATTAGACTGGACAATAGAAATTCTGTTTCTGCCACAATATCAAAGGACATGGCAGGCAAACAGTTCTTTATGTAGCATACGTCACATATTAAAGATGAGTTTGAAATATCTTTGTATTTTTATAAAACTCATTATTCATATGCTAAAGTTCTAAGAAAACACAGTGTTTTTTGCTAAGATGATCTAGCTAACATTTTTTATCTTTAAGGGACATTAATGGTAGATATTTTGTGCATTGTAAAAGACCAGAGATGGTTGCTGTAATCTATCAACCAGAAATTTTAGGTAAACCAATAAAATCTGAGTGATGATTTTATGAGGAGGCACCATTTTTCCCTCTCCCTATCCCATTCCCTCCCAGCTTCCTAGTCCCTATTTAGGTTGGACAAATTTCTTCTCAAATCTAGGAATGATCAGTGAGACAGAAAGCAATAGAAGCAACTCCACTTTCCCCATAACCTTTAGAAATAATATGCTAACGGCAAATATTATGGATGCCTTTTACAAATATCGTCATAAATTTGAATATACTAATTTTATTTATTTATTTTACTCTGAGAAAGCAAATTGCCTTTCCAGGTTGAATGCAAACATATTAAATTAATTATTTTCAATTTTTAAATTTACTCTTTTAAAGAATTTTTATTGTTTTAAAAAGCATACCTTCAAGTTTGAATAAAACATTAATATTCATGTTCATGTATGTTCTTTCCTTACCTGATTAAATAGCAAATGAAATTATTTTTATTACTTCTTCCTGTAAGTATAATCTTTTGTGAGTAATTAAAGTAAGAGTCAGTGAAGCAGCCCCCGCTCACCAGCCACTCAGTATCAGCTAAGCTGGATTGGCTGCATAATCTGTCCATGGTGTTTTTCTTTTGAGCATAAAAAGTTTCATGGAACACCAAAATTAGACAAGGTCTCTCTGTCCTCATTAAGAAACAAAATAAAAATAATACCACTCCACACTCATATCTGAACATAGACAAAAACAATAAAACTGTCTAAATCACAAAATGGATAACTTTCATGTTTCCTATCTCTTCTTTAGTTTTTTTTTTCTTCCAATTACAGCTTTCTCTGGATCTGTTTCTTCCACTTTTTAGACAACAATTTTTAAAATACTCCACTTTGTAACTCTCAGTGATCAAACATCCTGGAAGCATCTCCAGAGTCAACCCAAGCTTGAATTGCAAACCTCTGTTGAAACCCTCTCAACAAAATGCTCCAAAATTCCTCATGCTGTGCTGTTTCTTCATTGTATGGAGCCAATAAACTCAACTTTGTCTAATGATAGGTAAATTTCTGGTGGTCTTTGACTGGAGAACACCAATAAAGATATTCTACTTTGGACTAGAAATAAGAGAGCACTTATGTCTATTTTTCTGTGATCAAAAAAAAACATGTGCTGTATTTCCATGGATGTATAATGTATGTAGGTATTAGTGTGCTAAGGCAACCATATCCAAGTGCCACTGGGTGGCTTAAGCAACAGACATTTAGTGTTTGACAATTCTGGAAGTTGTTCATGATCAAGGTCTTGGTAGGGCTGGTTCCTTCTGAGGGCTGTAAGAGAGAATGTGTTCTATGCCTCTCCTCTAGCTTCCTGTGTTTTGCTGGCAATCTTTGGCATCCTGTGGTTGTAGAAGCATCACCCTTATCTCTACCTTTATCTTCACTAGATAAACTAGTTGATAATATTTTCAGTCTAATAGGAAAAAATTAATTATTCATATTAAAATTTTTATGGATCTGGGTACCCCTACAGAAGCACAGACTAAACATCCTTACTCTCTTTACATTTTTTCTCACTTATGTTTCTAAAAATATTTAATTGAACATCGTATCTCTTAACCCACTCTCACTGCCACTTTTAATGTCCTTGTCCTGTTATTTTTTTGTCATATCTATTTTACAAAAATGTAGCCATCCACTCAAGATAACGTGTGGCTAACAATGTGAACACAACATTCTAAAGAGCTTGGAAGGAGGGAGAGAATGTACAATGGAGGGATGGAGAGAATAGAGAGAGATGTTTTATCAAACTTTATGCACTACTGAAATTGTTAACATTAATTTGAAAAAAGTATCTTAAGATGCTTAATTGTCACCCCAGGAAAAACACTAGGAACATAACTAAAGTCAACATGGGCAAATAAATAACAAAAAAATCATAATTGCACACTAAAAGTATCTGTTTTTATACAGAAAGACAATAATGGAAGATAATGGGGAAAAAAGATAAAACATATAAAACAGAGTAACAGGCATTAATCCTACATATTCAGTAATTTTACTAAGCAAGAGAAGTCAGTCACAAAAGACCACATATGTGTGATTCCATTTATATTACATGTCCAGAATAGGAAAATCTATAAAGAATAAAAGTAGATTAGAAGGGAGAGAGGACTGTTAATGGGTCTGGCTTTTATTCTGGTGGCGGTGAAATGTTATTAGATTATGATGATGATGGTTGCACAAGTTTGTGAATATGCTAAAATTCATTTAATTATTTACTTTCAGTAAATTTTACACATATCTCAACTGAATATTAAATTATATCTCAATAAAGCTATTAAAATATAGTAGGTTAATATTCTAACTATATTAACTGAAGTCATTGTTAAATCTTGGTCGGTCTGAGTTACCTTATTTATTGCTTGTGTCTGGAGAAGATTAGATACCATATGCAATTTTTAAAAATCCAATTGAATTTCCGAATAATTATTTTTCTGCCCATTGGAGCAGATATAATACTCTAAATATTAGGAGATTCTGAATTTCAAAAGCTGGGCTTTGAGCGAGAAAAATTGTTGAAATTGTTTTTATTGTGGTGTTTGTTTTGTGTTTGTGTTGCTGTTGAAGTGGTGACGATAGTGGATTCCCTGCCATTGAAATACGTTAATCCAAAAGAAGTAAAATGGGAGAAGGAGGAGGAGGGAAAATGTATAGTTCCCACAATTTGCAGCAAGAAAAAGGACTAGAATTTTTTTTTCAGTAGCCTCTCTTTTGTAGTTACACCTTTCAGTTTTGAAATCAGTTGAATCAGCACAAGGGGACACAGAAATTCCTCGGTCTTCCAAAGACAGAGGAGACTGGGGTTTGTTTGCAGCATGAACTCACAAAAGTAGTCTTACAGAAAACCATGCACCTACAGTGCAGGGCAACAATAAGGTAGAAATGGCAATAGGTTAGTTAAACAGGGACAGACGTTGGTGTAACCTGCTCCTGCATACACCACCACCTATTAAGCTATCTCCCTAGCCTTCTCAGTTTTTCCCTTTCAAAAAGATAAGACGATTCCTATAATTTTTTTGGGAATGAGTGTGCTGACTGACAAATTTTCTAGGATGACCGACATTCTTTCTTCAGGGAAGAATGGAATGATAGTCTATCAGAGGTCTGAATGGTTGAAGCCCCAAGCTTGATAACCAAGGAGACTTGAAGGGTAAATTCAGCAGCAGTGAAAGCTGAAGTGATAATAGCAGAGCAGAGGAGTGAAGTGAGCTTGAAAGCATGAGGAAAACATCTTACAATTACCAGGAAAAGAGAATAGGCTACAGTTTACACTTATTCTTGTAGCAGAGGATACTGTCATGGCAGAAGCAGGCAAACAGACCAAGTACTATGAGAAATCTTGACAGAAGCCAGGGAAAACTCAGTTACAAAACAAAACTAAAACTTTTCTTCAAGCTGTTATATTACCTAAACCACTTCCAAACCCAGATAGCATAGTAAAAAAAAAAAAAAAAAAAAGGAAAGAAGAAAATTCCTCCAAAACACAAACTATTTTGTGTTAACAAAAGAAGTTATCATTTACCTGGAAAGAACAATTTTATGTCAATTATATTAATTGACCACAAGTTAATGACTATATGATAATGACCAAATTACCATTAATAGTCAAGACAAATTTTATATTGTCAATAGTAATAGGGCTTCCAATGGTATGTTGAGATCAAATATAAAAGGAAGTTGCTTGTCTACAAATTTTCATTTTTAGTAATGTACCTCTTGGTCTCAGTATACAAACTTCAATGTGCTGACTTTCAGCTTAAGGAGGGACAAGCAAACTTGGGGCACAACCACCTCCACTTCCCACTGCTATAATAGGATGCACTATATTGGTGGTGGGTAGGGATCAGTTTAAAACAATAGAAAATCATTTACTTCATGAGGAGAACAGCAAGTATTTATCAGAGAATCCATTCTAGGAGTTCACCTAGATTCTTGCCTATTGGTTTTCCTATGGTCATGTCTTTGTCGCCAGGAAGAGAGGATATTGTTGGTTCTTAGTCTCACTTGGGAGAATGATTTCAGCCAAGTGACTAATTTAGCCAAAACAGAGAATTTATGAAAGGAAAATAGAGAGCAAAGACTTTACCTAGAGAGATAGCACACTCTAAAGATGAGGCAAAGCAGGCTGCTGAAAGCACAAGTCAGCAGCAGCTCAAGAGGTCTGTGTTTGGTTTTGATAATATCAGGTTTTTTTTTTTTTTTAAGTTCCTGTCTCTGTCTTAAGTCTCCACTCTCCTTCTTTGTCTAGTTTTCCCACTCTTGCCTTATGTCCCCTCCTTTTCTCCCTTAGTTCCTGCCCGGATTTGTGGGACCCTCCCTTACTATTAGTTTGTGCTCCCGTGTGGGCCCCATGTTGGATATGGGTTTTACCTAATGGCTGCACTGCTCATTACTACCACCCCAGGAAGGCTGCATAGCAGTCAAATCTATACTTCTATGCCTACCTATCTCAGAAATTTCTTTTCTCCTTTTTCATCCTTATCAGCATGCATCTAGCTATATTCTGATAGATTAACTGCAGAGTGAGTGATTACTGGAAGTCGTAAGGAGTGTATTTTCCTGCCTAGGTATTTCCCACCCTCTCTAGCATCCATGCCTTGGGTGATCTCTGGGGTGAGAGATTTTCCAGACCTCCCTTTTTCTCTGGGATCCCCATCCTGTTCATGTCTATCCGCCTACTCTAACATCTTCATCCCACTAACAGGGTTAACATCTTCAAAACGTTTTCTTTTGAGAGAAGACATTTGAATTCAAATTCTAGGTTAAACATCATACATAGCAGTAGAATAAATTAAATGTTTTCAAGTAAAAAATGGTTGATGAGGGTAAAAGTTTGGAAAATAGAACATACTAGTCAAGATGGAGTCTCCTACTACATGCCACAGCCCTTTTCTATAGAACAAAAGCAAAGCTCAATCTTCTGGGTGGTCTTATTTTGTCATCACATTTTACAAAACTAATTTTAATTTTGGAAAATAGTAATTCATGTAACTCTGTAGCTTCTGTAAACTTCTATTGTTGTAAATACATACAGCAATGCAATGAAAATGTAGCTGTTGTTCATACATGTAGGGAGCTTTCATTCACTAAGGAGGCCCACATGATTTAAGCAGTATTCACAGCAATGACATGATTTAGGTAATATTCATAAAAATAGCAGTACCTTACAACTTAAATACCCCAGTTTCTATTTTAAGTGATTGCTATAGCCAAGTCATTTCACCCTCACAGAGAACCTTAGTAGGTATTATTATCATCCCCATTCTTCCCAGAGGAAGCGGACATGCAGGGCGAGGTGTGTGGGGAGCCAAGTTTCTCTCCAGGCCCTGAGTCTGTGAATTCAATCTCACTATAGGGCTGAGTGTTCTTCAGAATGCACACGTGCTTCAGTTTTTCAACATTCATGCTTCATGAATGCTCTTTACTTCTTCAAAATTGTATTTCTTTTTAACTAAAAGACATTGTAGGCATTTTCATATAAATTCAATTTCATTTTTGCTTTTTATTCAATCACTAAGTTGCCAAAAGTTGAAAAGAATAGGTTTTGATGAATATGATTACATTAATTCTTCAGATTCTTTGCAAGCAATATATTCATGTAGCTATAAAAAAATTCCAAATATTATGTTCTAGGAATGAACATTTGCTATTGTTTGAAAGTGCTTCAAAATGATTTTTTAAAATAACCTTGAAAAAGGTCAGCTATACCTCTAAGCTTTCACTGACTACTATCATCAGTCAAATGATTAGTTTCAGCAATTTCATATCATAAATCCTCAATGAGGGTGATTATGGGTAGTGAATTTAGGTAAAAACCTAAAATTGAATCAAATAGAAGCAGATAAATTCCTCTACCATATTCTCATATAATGAAACTCTTCTTATGTATGAAAAACATTGCTATATTTTGAGAAATGCTAATGCACATTTAAATTTCCAAGAAAAATGCTCTTCTGAATATTTTACAGATATTCAACAGACTCTACAGAATATATTTGTACCTATCATAAAATTGAAAATCAATATGCTTTACCCACAAAAGTGTACAGTTGATAAACCATACTTAGCTATAGCAGATTTTATGAGTTCTGACTTCTCTCAAATCCATTACATTAAATGCTTAAATCATCTAATGTCAAAAATGAAGCAACTGCCTATCACCCACTTAAAACATAGAGAAAAAGCACCATGTTGGATATGGGTTTTACCTAATGGCTGCACTGCTCATTACTACCACCCCAGGAAGTGGTAGTAGACGTATTGCAGAGATTTTAGTAGACGTATCATGTCTACTAAAATCTCTGCAATAACAAAAATGAATTGATTTTAAACAAATGGATCTTAGTGAATTTATAAATCTGAATCCTTTTAGATTTGCTAAATGTTTAACTCTGGTTTTCTAATATATTTAATTTGCATTTATGCATTTAGAGAATACATGTTATTCAAGTATTAAAAAACCTGAAGATAATTATTTTATTCAGTAAATACACTGTAAGGAAACATGGTGTCAGATTTGTACTCTGGTAGAGCTATACATTCATCCCAGCTACTTCGGAGGCTGAGGCATGAGAATTGCTTGAACCTGGGAGGCAGAGATTACAGTGATCTGAGATTGTCTCACTGCACTCCAGCCTGGGCAACAGAGTAAGCCTCCAACTCAAAAAAAAGAAAGAAAAGAAAAAAAAAAAACAGTCTCTTGCTTCATGAATCTTGTATTTTAGATAACAGATGTCTGTCAGTGAGTGAAATACGTGGGTTTTTTGTTTTTTTTTTTTAAACATACATTGGAAGATAATTTTTTTATTGTACTTTAGGTTTTGGGGTACATGTGCAGATCATGCAGGATTGTTGTGTAGGTATACACATGGCAATGTCGTTTGCTGCCTCCATCCCCCCGTCACCCACATCTGGCATTCCTCCCCATGTTATCCCTCCCTGACCTCCCACCCCACCCCTGCTGTCCCTCCCTTGCCTCCCCCCAAAACAGACCCCAGTGTGTGATGCTCCCCTTTCTGTGTCCATGTGTTCTCATTGTTCAACACCTGCCTATGAGTGAGAACATGCAGTGCTCGATTTTCTGTTCTTGTGTCAGTTTGCTGAGAATGATGGTTTCCAGATTCATCCATGTCCCTACAAAGGACACAAACTCATCGTTTCTTATGGCTGCATAGTATTCCATGGTGTATATGTGCGACATTTTCCTATGTGTTTTAATGAAGTTCTTTACAGGGTACACTGGGATACAAAGGAGGGCCATTATAAAAAAGTCCCCAGGGCAGAGAAACTTCCATACAAGTTTCTTAAGATTAATATAGTGAATCACTCATAGATAGGGCTTATTTTAAAACTTAGTCCATAAATACAAAATTCCTAACAGTTAAACTGTCTGAAAGTACTCTAAATTGCCATACGTATTTTTTTATTCAATTCTGTGTTAGTGTCTCTAATTCTTTATTAGTTATTTTTCTATGAACCTCTAGTAATTCCTTAGTCCCTCTATTGCATATCGAAAAAGACTTCTTCAATTATTTAATTTATGAAATCTTTACATAGGTTTTCTAATATAACATGGTTTATATTAACTTTATCCACTTTTGGTTTAATAAATGAAACAGAGTTATTATTAGGGAAATGTAATTAATTCAGGTGCTGTAAATACTGTAGGCTAGAACTCCACTGTAGGCTAGAACTCCACTGTAGGCATCCTCCAGAAAATAAATAACTAAATGAAAAGGCTGTTTAGAATTTAACAATTAGAGTTGTTAATTGTTAAATTCTAAACTCTCTTAACAGAAGCGTAAAAGTGATAGGAAGGAAATGTATCCCAGGCCAAAGGGACTCATGAGAAAAAGACCAGGGGTATGACACAAGACAAACATGTAGTAAGGCATTTATGGGCAGGAGAATGGGCTACAAACAAGGCAGGAGCTATTACATGGGGCTGCGTTGCCTCCCTGTATCAGAAGGTCCATTAAGAGAGCACAGTCCAAAGTCTACCTAGTATTTTGGAAAATACCACCAAGAAACAAGTAAAGATTCAGGTGTCTCTGACTCTAATCCATCCCCACATGGTTTGTTCTACCGTTTTCCTCTTGCCTATTTGTAACCTGTTTTTCTGACCATTAGAAGCTTGGCTACCATTATTTATAATTTACTTACATGATGAACTCTACTTTTACATGTAAAGTAATTGCAGAGTTGCACATCTTTTCCTCTGTAAGAAACAAATTTACCTCAAACAAAGACTATGGTGTTAATGTACAGTTATTTTAGCTTTTACCTTAGTCAATCAAAACTCTGTTTCTCAAGTTACATAGATGTTCCTTTTCTTTCCACATCATTTAGTGATGTCTTACTTTTCTAATGACCTAGTTCTAATGAACTTTTCTAATAAATCTGACTTCTAATAAAGTTGGATTTATGTGTGTCAGTCTGCATTCTGTTACTGGACCTTCAAACATCCTGGTAGTTTTTTTAAATTTGTGTACAATAAGTTACTCTTTAGGGTAGAGTTCTATTGCTTTTGACAAATGTATATACCAACACAAGACGGCATTAAACAATTACAGCATTCTGAACACTCTCTTGACTGTCTTACTAAAAACAATTCCAATCTCAACTTACTGTCAACCATTGATCTGTTTCAGCCCTGATATTTATTTCTGCATTTTCCTGAATGCTGTATAAGTGGAATCATGCAATACGTATCTTCTGTGTGTGGCTTCTTTCACATAAGAAAATGCACTTAAGACTCATCAGTATTGTTTTAATCAACTTGTTCCATTTTAGTGCCAAATAGTGTATCATTGTATTTATGTACCAGAAGTTATCCATTCACCTGCTGTACAGCATGTTGTTTGTTTCCATTTATTGGTGAATATGTACAAAGGTGAATATGTATAAATGTACCCTATAAACAGTTCGATATAGGTTTTTAGGTTAACAAAATCTTTATTTCACTTGAGTAAATACTTGACTGTTGAATTGTATGGTAAGCGAACGTTTCATTCATAATAAATTAGTATGCCAGATTACTCTCTCAAGTTTGCTTTACTATCCTGCATTCCCACCATCAATGATGACAGCGTGAGTCGTTCTGCATGACAAGCATTTACTATTGTCATTTGTTTTGTGTTTATTTAATTTTTGCCTTACTAACAGGTGTGCAGTGTTCACCATGGAGTACTAAGATCAGTTTCTGTTATCCTTTTATTTTTACATAGCTTAAAGCTTACAAACAAATTGAAATCATGCAAGAAATTCCAATACTTTACTCAGAGTCCCAAAATGTGCTGGGATATTTTGCTATATTTGCCTTACTTATCTATATTATGTACATTTCTAGAATAATATATAGCATATTATCTATATCATATCCAGCTCTTTTTGTGAACCATTTAGAGGAAGGTCGAAATATTTTGAACCTTTATCCTTAATTACTGCAGCATGTATTTTCTATGAACAATGTTATTTCTTACATAATCCTAGTACAATTACAAAAACCAACACTAGATAATGTATTGTATACATTATAGGTAATAATAACATATTGTATACATAAAAATCGCTGTGAACAGATTTTTAGTATCTGGACTTGGATAGTCAGCACATAATAGTCTAGTAATTTTGCAAAATGCTCTTCAGTTTTGGTTTACCTGATGTCAACTTTTGATTCAAATTCAAGTTTTGTATTTTCTTTGAAAGAAATACATACACTGGTTATGAGTAACATATAAACAAGAAACAGCAAACTGCAGAAAGCTACAGGAGGCCTCTGAGGAGGAAAGCCTCTCCACGCCTCATGTTCCGTTGCAGGGTGACTTCACTCTGTTACCATAAATGTTGTGCTCAAGGACGTATATCCCCTTCTTAGAACTATGACATAGCCAGACTTGAAGGCTCCTTTTAAGGCCCATGTTCCATCAGCTGTATATAGATAATAAGTTAAAGATAACCACATGTTCTTGTTTTGTGAAACTCCCAAACGGCCACTGTTATCAGTCCTTTGAATGATACACGAGTTCTGGCCACTGATTTACTTCTCGTTCACTGATTCACCCCACCACCACTCCACCCCTACCCTATAGATCAAAGTGAATATAATCAATAGTGTGGATGATCAGAGCTCGGGGCCTTCACTGTTTCCTCCAGGGTAACAAAGTGATGGCCCCCTGGTCCCACTTTTTCTCTTAATGTCTTTTTCTCATTCCTTTGTCGCTACCGAACTCGGGGTACCCACGGATGATGTGGGGCTGGCTCCCTACATTCTGGTGCCACATGTGGGAGTCATGGGTTCCTACCTTCTGGCATACCAATGTTCGGAGCTCATGGATTCCCTACATACTGGTGCTCAATGTGGGCCTATAGCCCCTTTCTTTTGGCTAATTTCTCCCTTTTGGAACAGGAATGTTTACCCAATGCCTATACCCCCATTTTAACTTGGAAGCAAATAACTAGGTTTTTTTTAAATTCATTTTACAGGATCTTACATAGAAGGCACTTGCTTTGTCTGTGATGAAACTTGGTATTTTGAATTAGTAATGAAGGGAATTAATTCCTTGGGAGATTATTGGGAAGGTATGATTGTATTTTTCAATGTGAGAAGGACATGTGATTTGGGAGGTACCAGAGGTAGAATGATATAGTATGGATATTTGTCCACACCCAAATCTCAGGTTGAATGGCAATCCCCAGTTCCAAAAATGGGCCCTGGTGAAAGGTGTTTGGATCATGGGAGCAGATCCCTCAAGGATTGTTTTGTCTTTACTATAGTAAGTGAGTTATGTAACACATTTAAAAGTGTTTGGCACCTCCCCCGACCCTCTAGATTGTTTGTTCCTGCTTTTGCCATGTGATATGCCTGTTCTACCTTCAACTGCTTCCATAATTGTAAGATTTCTGAGGCCTCCTTAGAAGTTGAGCAGATGCAGTATCATCCTTTCTGTTAATCATGCATAACCATGAGTCAATTAAACTTTTCTTCTTTATAAATTTTTATAGTAATGCAAGAATACACTAATACTAGCTGCTACAATTCCTAATGAAACCCTTCCAAAAAATTGAGGAGAAAGGACCCCTTCCTATCTCATTTTATGAGGCCAGCATTATTCTCATACCAATACCTGACGGAGAAACAACAAAAAAAGAAAACTTCAGGCCAATATCTCTGACATAGATTCAAAATTACTTAAAGTATTAGCAAACCCAATTTAGTAGCACATCGAAGAGCTAATCCACTATATTTAAGTAGGCCATATTTCTAAGATGCATGGTTTGTTCAACATATGCCAATTAATAAATGGAATTTATCATATAAACAAAACTCACATGATCATCTCAATAGACACAGAAAAGGCTTTCAGTAACACTCCTTATTCCACGTTTAAAACCCTCAACACACTACGCACTGAAGGAACATACTTCAAAATAATAAGATCTATCTATGACAAACGCACAACCAACATCATACTGAACAGGCAAAAGCTGGAAGCATTCCTTTTGACAACCAGAACAAGACAAGGATACCCACACTCAGAATTCATATTGAAGATAGAACTGGAAGTCCTAGCCAGAGGAGTCAGGCAAGAGAAGGACATAAAAGGCATCTAAATAGGAAGACAGGAAGTCCTACTATAACTGCCTTTGCAGCTGATAGGATTGTGTATCTAGAAAATCTCAAAGTGTCTACCAAAAAACTCCTAGATCTGATAAACAACTTCAGAAAAGTTTCAGGATATGAAATCAATGTATAAAAATCAGTAGCATTTTTATACAACAATGGTATCCAAACGGAGAACCAAATCAAGAATGCAACTGCGTTCACAATAGCCACACACACCCACGCAAACTAGGAATACAGCTAAACAGGGTTGTGAAGAACCTATACAATGAGAATTACAAAACACTGCTCAAAGATATCAGAAATGACACACACAAATGGAAAAACATTCCATGCTCATGAATTGAAGGAATCATTATTGTTAAAATGACCATAGTGACAAGAGCAATTAACAGATTCCAATGCTCTTTCTGCCAAACTAGCAATGACGTTTTTCACAGAATTGCTTTGGCTACCCAGGCCCCTTTTGGTTCCATATAAATTATTAATAATTTACATGTTGAACCAACCATACATCTAGGAATACACCCTACTTAAATGTGGTGGATTAGCTGTTTGATGTGCTACTAAATTGGGTTTGCTAATACTTTGTTATTTTTGAATCTATGTTTGTCAGAGATATTGGCCTGAATTTTTCTTTTTTTGTTGCTTCTACAGTAAACTATTAATGGTTTATATGGAACCAAAAAAGAGCCTGGATAGCCAAAGCAATCCTTAGCACAAAGAATAAAGCCAGAGGCATTACTATTTCAGAAGCTGAACCATACAACAAGGCTACATTAACCAAAGTAGCATGGCACTGGTACAGTAATAGACACACAGACCAACAGAAAAGAATAAAGAAACCAGAAACAGAGCTGCACACCTACAACTGTCTCATCTTCAACAAAGTAAAGAAAAAGAAGTAATGAATAAAGGACCCCCTATTCAATAATTGTTGCTAAGATAACTGACCAGCTAAGTGCAGAAGATTTAAACTCGACCCCTTTCCTTTCACCATATACAAAAATCAACTCAAGATGTATTAAACACATAAATGTATTACCTAAAACTATGAAAACCCAAGGAAAAAAAACTAGGAAATACTATTCTAAAAACAGTCCCTGGAAAATATTTTTATGATGATGCCAAAAGCAATTGCAACCAAATCAAAAATTGACAAATGACATCTAATTAAAGAGGAAACTATCAATGAAATAAACAGATATCCTAAAAATTGAGAGTAAATACTTGCAAATTATGCACCTGACAAATGTCTAATATCCTGAGTCTTTAAGAAACTTAAATGCAGTAGCAAGCAAGAAATAAACAACCCCACTGAAAAATGGGCAAAAGACATGAACATTTTTCAAAAGAACACACACACATGACCAAGTCTATAAAAGAAGTTCGACATCACTATTCATTAGATAAATGCAAATCAAAACCACAATTAGTTACTATTTCATACCAGTCACAATGGCTATCATTAAAAGTACAAATAACAGATGCTGGTAAGGTTGTGGAGAAACGGAAACATTTATACACGGCTGGTGGGAATGTAAGTTAGTCCAGCCACAGTTGAAAGCAGTTTGGAGATTTCTCAAAGAACTTAAAACAGAATTACCATTTGACCTAGCAATCACACTACTAGGTATATATCCAAAGAAATATAAATTGTTCTACCACAAAGATGCATGCACATGAATGTTCATTGCAGCACTCTTCTCAATAGGAAAGTCATGGAATCAATCTAAATGTCCATCCATGGTGGGCTGAATAAAGAAAATGCAGCACATATATACCATGGAATATCATGCTGCCATAAAATAGAATGAGATCATATTCCTTGTAGCAATATGTATGGCCATTATCCTAATGGAATTAATGTAAGAACAGAAAACCAAATACTGAACATTCTTACTTATAAGTGGAAGCTAAGCATTGAGTACATACATATGCCAAATAAGGGAATAAAAGATACAGGATCTACTTGAAGGTCAAAGGTGGGAGGAGGGCAAAGATCAAAAAACTACCTATCAGATACTAAGTTTATTGCCTCAGTGATGAAATCATCTGTACACCAAATTTCCCTGACACACAATTTTCCCATATTATATACCTGCATACATACCTCCTGAACGTAAAAACTGGAAAGAGAAAAGACCTTTATAATAATTTACATTCACTTCATAAAAAAGTAAATGTATTTTATCTTCCTTATGATTTTGTTAATGTATGCCTTTTCTTTAGCTTACTTTATTGTAAGAATACTATACGTACATATATATATGTATATATATATACACACACACCTATAACATACAAAATACATATATGTGTTAATCAACCATTAATGTTATCGGTAAGACTCCCAGTCAAAAGTCTGTTATTAGTCGTTAAGATTTAAGGAGTCAAATTTATAAATTTTTGACTGTGCAGTTTTATCAACCTTAAATTCCACATTGTTCAAGGGTCAACTCTATACAATCTTATCCAAACATCCAACGTGTTAGAAATATACTATTAATATATGTAAAAACAAATCCACGCACATATATATACATTTATTTATATTTATGTTTCTATGCCTGTTTATTAAAAAACCTGAGTTTATACTCATATCTCCAATTTATAAACAATACCTCAGGGTGCCTTTAAATTCTCCCTTCCTTATCAGTAACTCCTTCTCCAACAGTGAGAAACCTAGATTCCATTATTTTCAACTGTATCTACAAATTTGCTCAAGGCAAGAATGCATGGCAGAAGGGTTTAGAATTGATAAATAAAACCAATGTAGAGAGCAAAACTAATAAAAAACAATTTATCATCCTGTTCTTTGCTAAAATGTACATATAAGTGCATAATCCTAAACATATGTACATTAGATGGGTTTTAAAATGCACTTTTAAAACTTAAATGTTTTAAAGATAAATTTTCATCAACAAAAAAATTCTGTTCCTTTCTCTACCATGTTCATTGAAGTAACGAGTTTTCTAATGTTGTTTCTTATTTTTGAAATAATAAATGAAATCATACAGTAGGTGCCTTTTCTTGTGTCTGTCTTCTTTAGGTCAGCATAATATCTGAGAGAGTCTTATGTCAGTTGTTTGATTCTTCCCTCACTGAGTAATAGTCCCTTGTACATACATATCACTAGGCACTAGGTACTTATTAGGTTTTTATTATAGACTGATGATCATCTAGAATTAGTGTCTTTGTGTATGATGTGAGGTAGAAATTAATGTCATTTTTCCCATATGAATATCTACTAGTTCCACTATCATTTTTGAAAAGACTTATTTTCTTATTGAATTGCTTTGGATACTTGGTTGAAAATAACTTAATTGTGTAAGTGTGGATCTACTTCTGAAATTTTTCACTTTCATTGATCAAACTGTCTTTTTATTTTTCGAGTAAAACTTTTAAGTTGTAAAATCAGATGGCATAATTTCTCCAAATTTTATTGTATTTAATAGATTTCTTCGTCATTGCATATTTATAAATTTCTGTATTTTAAAACACATATCAATTTAAAAAACACAACTTGCATTAGAAGAGGGATTACACTGAATCCTTGAATTATATTAACCATATTCATTCTTCCAGTATGTCATGCAATTATATTATGCCATTCTTATGTATATTTACTTTCTCTTAGCAAGGATTTGTAGTTTTCCGCACATTATGCTGTTTTTAAGAACATTAATCCTAAGTATTTTCTGCTTTTGCAGTTTTTCTAAAAAGAGTTTTTAGGAAATTTAATTTATAATCTCAACCTAAGTCCTATGTTATGATGGAGGACAACTTTTGGTGTCTTAGAACAAAAGGGTATATTTTGCATTTAAGTGGAATAGAAATAATCACTGCCAGATAGCAGAGTATAGTGAAAAATAAATGAATAGACAAAAAAGCAAACATAAATTAAATAGATATTATCCCATTTTTGAATCTGGATGGACTTTGAAATGTTGGCATGATAGAATCTTGCAAAAGTGTTACTTTGCCAATTTTGAACCATGGACCTTAAGAGACTTGTACTTTCTGATTCCCTCCTCTTGAAATAGTTGCTCCTTACCAAGTTTTAAACTTCATCATTAATGACACTTTCATCAGGTAATTTTTAGTTATATGAGACTTTGTTATTCATCTAAGATGTACACAGAATCCTTGACCTCTACTTTGTATTTGTGAGGCTGCACTACAAAATGGATGATGAAAACAACAAAAATTTGTCATCTCAGTTATAACATCTAGATGTCTAAAATTAAGGTCTTGGCAAAATTGATTCCTTCTGAGAACTATGAGAGAGAATCTCTTCCATGTTTCTCCCATGTTTTCCAGTGCTTTGTTGATAATGTCTGTCATTCAATGGCTTGCAGAAGCATCACCCCAATGGTCTCCTTGTGTGTTTGTGCCTACATTTTCCTTTTTGATAAGGACACCAGTCATACTAGATTAGAAACCTATCCTACTCAAGCATGACTTCACCTTGACTAATATATGTGAAATGACTTTATTTGCAAATAACATTATACTGTGATATGAGCCCACTGAGGGTTAGAACTTTAAAATGTGAATTTTTTGAGGAAAAATTCAGCACATATTATGCTCACTTGATGCCTCTTTTATTCCTCCAGTCCTGACAACCAAATATGCCTCTAGGGTTTGCCAAATGTCTCCTGGAAACACAAGTCATTTCTAACTTAGAACCAAGGCTATAAAAACATTTTATTATCCTTAGGTTGCCAAGTTGTAAGGAAGCCTAAGCTAGTAATATGGAAAACTACATGGACAGAATAGTGTTTGACCAATCCCAGCTGATGAAGAGGAATGATAAGTGGTCGTTTTTAGATATTGTGTACCACAGCTCAGTCTCTGGCCTTTATAACTGACATGCCCAGTAAGAAAATTATACTCTTTTCTGCCTAAATATCTCATCACATTGGAATTCACTTACAATCTAGAAGAGCATTATTTAAATTAACTCCACAAGTAGATTGTAGATGAGGCTACTTTACCACAGTTTCTCTGTTTTCACTTTTGGGCACAGGTTTTCTTGATTCAGAAACTTACAAATTTAAGACAAGTTATCTGCCCATCCATATTCTCAACGTACAAAGTTAAAGAGAGACAGAAATGCTACAATAGACAAACATTTTGGGGGAAAAAAGAGGAAGAGAAGAAGAAAGGTATATAGCAGCGACCAGTCCAGAGTTCTGTGACCCTCCTCTGCAAGCCGTAAGTAATGGCTGGTGTTGCAGGTGAATAATTTTCTTAGCCAGCTTCCTGTCAGACACACAAATCTCCCTGAATTACCTCTTCTCTACCTTGAGATGAGAGTTAAGATACGTCCTTAGGATTTAAAAATATTTTTATCTCCATGAGGGGTCTTACATTCCTCTGCCTTAAATAATTCTGGTCTCAACAACGGGTGAAAAACCATGCACCCTCAATCTTGACCTGAACCCTACTTTTGCTGGTTATGTCCTGGATTCAATAATGGCTCTGAGTCTATTTTGAAAATTTTTTACCAGCTGGAAGTCTGAAAATAAGAATCTTATTTATTTTCTAACATAGTACTCCTGAGTTAAAAATATTTTTTCTAAATTTTGGTTAAAAACAGTCTCATCGTTAACTCATCTCTTCTTTCCTGTTTTATCATAGGCCAGTAAATGAAGCTATTTGGTAACTTCCACATTTTGTCCTGAAATCTTAGCCTAGTCAATAAGGTCAGGCTGTATATTTTCTATCTTTCATACTGGCACAAGCAATAATGGTCTCAGCATTTGGTCAATATATAATATGGTTTCCATTTCTCCAGCTGTAGTACACATTTCCTCACTGATCTTGTAGACATCACTAAAATTTTCTCACCGTTCTTGCAATCTTTTTCCAAAATAGTCCCAATGCCACAAAACTGGGTTTTATTTATGATAGCATCTAAGTTCTAGGTGCTCATTTTTGTTTTAAATATCTTGATCTGTGTAACAATCAACTTGAGTCTTAAAATAACCAATTAAAACCTATTATTATTCCTCATGATTCTGCATAATCCCCATGAATGAACGCATGGTTCTGCCGCCCCATATTTTGTTAACTGGAGTTACTGATGAACTGACCCTTTCAGTAATATGATAATCATTTTTACTTCTGGTCTGGAATCTATTTGTTCTAATATGAATAGAGATCATCACATTTTTATGCTTTCTTTTTGAATAGTGTATCTGTCTTTCTTACAACTTATCTATGTCTTATATATTTCTTTTAGATTGAATAAAGTTGAGCCTTGATTTTTTTTTATCCAGATGAACAATCTGTACCTCAGTTAGAATTTTTGTCTAGTTCACTGACATTTAATGTAATTACTTTGATCATTTAATGTATGTCCACATTTGCTTTTGTTTTTAATTTGGCCTATTATTTTTTGTTGTAATTTTCTTGCTTTCATTTTATTTCTATTTTTGGTTAAATATTTTTAGAATTTCATGGGTATAGCCATCCCTTTTTACATTATTTTTTACTCGTTGCTCTTTGGAATGTCATTTGCATAATCCATTTACTTTGCAATATATAAGAATTTTACACCACTATGGTTCCATTTATCCCATTTGCTATACTATTGTCATATTTTTTATGCTTATGTCATTTATAAATTCATAATTCAGCATTATAAAATTTGTCTTAAACAGTTACATGTGTTTTAAAAGAGATGAAAATTTTGTATATTCTAGTATAGTTACCTACATATTTTTCATTTTCAAAGACTTCGTATCTTTCTATAAATTTAAGTTTTCACTTGATGCTATTTCCCTTTCAGGCTGAAGAACTTCCTTTAAGTTTTTATTTAGCTTAATATGTATTTTGTTAAAAGTATTTTAAATGTGTTAATGAGACACTTTAAAACTACCCATTTGGCTAATATTATAATTTATTTCTGTTGAAAAGCACTGGCCTCAAGTATGGTTATGTAAATTACCTGAACGTGTAGTAAATTACCTGAGAGTCTTGTTAAAATTCAATTTCTGATTTTATAGGAATGGGATAGCCTGGTGATATCTTTTGATTTTATTCATTTTAAAATTACTGTGATTTTTTTACACTGTTGGTGGGAGTGCAAATTAGTTCTACCACTGAGGAAGACAGTGTGGTGATTCCTCAAGGACCTAGAAATAGAAATTCCATTTGACTCAGGATTCTCATTACTGGGTATATATCCCAAGGATTATAAATCGTTCTGCTATAAGGACACATGCACATGAATGTTCACTGCAGCACTGTTTACAATGGCAAAGACTTGGAACCAACCCAAATGCCCATCAATGATAGACTGGACAGGGAAAATGTGGCACATATACACCATGCAATATTATGCAGCCATAAAAATCGATGAGTTCATGTCCTTTGTAGGGACATGGATGAACCTGGAAACCACCATTCTCAGCAAACTGACAGAACAGAAAATCAAACACGGCATATTCTCACTCATAGGCGGGTATTGAACAATGAGTAAACATGGACGCAGGGAGGGGAGCTTCACAAACTGGGGTCTGTGGAGGGGGATCTAGGGGAGGGACAGTGAGGGGTGGGGAGTTGGGGAGAGATAACATGGGAGAAATGCCAGATATAGGTGATGGGGAGGAAGGCAGCAAACCACATGGCCATGTGTGTACCTATGCAACAATCTTGCATGTTCTTCACATGTAACCCAAAACCTAAAATGCAATAAAACAAAATTTTAAAAAGCCCTACCCATAGCAACCAGACAGCTTTTCAGGAATCTAATATTACATAATAGTTAAAATTTGAGCAATAAAAAAATGCTGTGATGCACATACAAGATACAGCAGGCATTGGAAAAGGACTGACACATCACTCTAACGCTAGGAATGGTTATACCAGCTACAGAATTTCAGGGCTTTTCAAGTAGATTCCAGTGTGTTTCCAAATGAAGTCCCATCTGAGAGCTAGTGTCTCCAAGGTACATTTTTATTTCAAGCTGTATACCTTGACCTGAATGATATATTTTGTACCCATTTAATAGTATATAACAGCATATTAAAGATAAAGAACTTTTCAAAAGATGAAACAGATTTAAATTGCTTTAGATTATTTATATCACTAAAAATTAACTGTTTATGGGCCAGGGGAGTCACTGTGTTTTATATTTTGTGTTTGGTTATTACCATGGGAAAAATGGCTTTTTGTTGTAGAGGATACCTTAATGGAGTTATATATTGCTGTGATCAAAACCATAGGTTGTGAGTCAGACATATCCAGGGCCAATTCTATTGTCTGTAGCCAGTCTCTATTCTTTCAAGCCTTAGCTGGTTTGCCCTTTTACCAAATGGAGATAGACATTTCTACCTCATAAAATTGCTGGGAGGATTACATGTGATAAGTAGATTAATAGAGCATTTGGCATACAGTGAATGTTCAATGAATGTTTGCTATTGTTTTTACTTAATTTTCCCACTGTAGTTCTTGTAAATAAACAAACATCTGTTAAAGAGTAAAAAAAAAATTACTGTGATTTTAAATTATTAAATCATAATTGTATACATTATGGCATACAATGTGATGTTTTGGTATATATACAAATTTCAATTATTAAACTGAGCTAATTAATATATCTATTACTTCATTTATCTATAACTTTTATGAGGATAAATTTGAAACTTACTCTTATTTTGAAATATATACATGTAGTAATTGTTTAAAGCCAATTTTATATGGTGAATTGTGGCACTTGTAAGTAACGTAAGTGTAATAAATATGACAATAGTAGAGCAAAGGAGGTAAATGGAACTTTACTGATGTAACATTTTTATATTTATGTGTAATAGACGAACTCTAAATGGATTATGTTAATGGCAATCTAAGTACTTTATTATTGACTGTAGTTACACTATTATGCAACAGACTTCAAATCTTATGCCTCTTTGAAGTTTTGTACCCTTTTATCAGCAATTCCTAATTCCCTCCTATGCCCCTCCCTCAGTCTCTTATTAGCATTATTCTACTGTCAGCTACTGTGAGTTTAACTTCTTTAGATTTCACATGTAAGTGAGATCATTTGGTACTTTTTTTCTGTGCCTGGATTATTTTATTTAACATAATTTTCTCCCTATAGGTTAATCAAAGTTGTCACAGAAGTTCTTTTTAAAAAGTATTTCATTCTGCATATATATGACCTTTTCTTTATCCATTCTTCCATTGATAGACACTTAGGTTGATTCCGTAACTTGACTATTGTGAATAATGTTGCAATCATGTGGGCATTCAAATATCCCTTCAACATATAGATTTCATATCCTTTGGATATATATCCAGAAATGGAATTACTTGTTTATATGGTACCTCTATTTTTAGTTTTTTCAAGGAGTCTCCATAACGTTTTTCTTAATGGTTTTACTAATTTACATTTGCACAATGTATAAGTTCCCTTTTTTCTGCATCCTCACCAACACTTACTATTTTTCACCTTTTGATAATAATAAAAGCCATGATAAGTGATATTTCATTGTAGTTTTTATATTTGTATTTCCCTCATGTTTAGTGACACTGAGCATTTTTAAATGGATCTGTTTGCCATTTTTATGTCTGCTTTTGAGAAATGTCTATTCACGTCCTTTGCTCATTTTTCAACCAGGTTGTGTGTTTTCTTTTATAGATGGGGTTTTGGATGTTAATTTCTTTTCAGATGTGTGGTTTGAAAATAATCTTTTCTTTTGTAGGTTGTCTTCATATTCTTAATTGTTTGCTTTGCTGTGCAGAAGCTTTTTACATTGATTTCATCCCATTTGTCTAATTTTGCCTTTGTTGCCTGTGCTTTTGGAGTTATATACAAAATATCCTTGCCTAATCCAATCTTGTGGACATGTTCCCCATTTTTTCTTTCTAGTAGTATTACTACAGTAAAAATACTCTGAAGATGAGGTCTCTCTAGTAGTAATTATAATCTTGGCATTGTGCTGATATGTTGCATTGCCTCTGGATTCTCTTTTCTTCCTTCAAGTAATTACGTCATTTATTATAAAAAGATGTTAACAAGGCTGAACTAAAATGCCAAATTCCATCTCACTGTGTTTGGAAGCAACCACAACCATTCAGCTCTTCATACTTTCAGTGGTTGCTTTCACTGGGAAAATTGAGATTCCATAAATGTGTGTCATTCAGGCATTAACAAAGGACTTGTGCAATTTATATTTTGGTATTCTTCCTTATGCGGTGTCCTTCTTTTCTTGAATTTCCCAAGCTCTTCACTTTTCTACCACTCTGGGAGCCTCAAATTGTCCTGTGACTCTTCATACACTTAAAATTGCAGCTTTCTCCTATTGTTTTCACTGCCCATACAGATCAGATTGAAGGTAATCTTCAGTTGAAAAGCAATAGAAATACACATTTTATCCAGCAGAGTTTCTTTCTTTCAAAGCTTAACTTCTTTTTTATTTCTGCCTGCTCTGGTAACTCTTTAGTCCCTTAAAACAGTTATTTTTATAATTTGTTTAGAGTTTAAATTTGTCATCTGAAGAATGGTTTGATGTTATTCCACCATTGCCAGAAGCCTCCAGGATTACTGTTTTCTTTTTTGTATATATGCTCTCCTAAGTCCACAATATCTTAGATTTCTGAACACTCTGATCTTTGCCAAAATACAATTTTCACAGTGCAACATTTTCTAAATCACTTACTTCCATTTAACTCTGTGCTTCTCTCATGAATAAATCTCCCACTGTGATAATCTTCCAAAACCTTACCTTTATATCCAGCTATGGTATGAATGCTTGTGACACTCCACAGCCCCAGATTTATATGTTGAAACCTGAATTCCAATATGAAGGTTTTGGAGATGGAGTCTTTGGAGCATGATGACATTCTGAGAGAGAAAATCTCATGAATGAATTTGAGGTTTATAAGAAATTTGAGTTCTTATAAAAGAGATTACAGTCCTTATAGAGGAGATTCTTTGTGTCTCTGCCATGTGAGATTACAGTGAGAAGGTAACCATCTATGAGGAAGTGAGCTAGTACTAGACAACGTAAGTTTGGTACCTTGATGCTTGACTTTGCAGCCTCCAGAACAATGACAAATATGCTTTTGCTGTTTATAAGCCACTTAGTCTATGGTAGATCTGTTATAGCACCCCAAACTAACTTACCCTTTTTTTTATTATAAACTTTCCCTAATATTATTTATTGAATATACTTTTACCTTATTGCTTCATTAAAACACCTTCATTATGATTGCATCGTATTCCTTTTGTTCCTCTTAAGCAAGAGTTTTTTCTACACCAATACAATTTCAGACTCAAGAGATGGGATTACATTCTCCTTGTTATTCACTGGCATAAATAACCTATTATTTTCTCGGTATTTCCTCAATTCTGGACTACTTTTTTTTACTTCTATGTGACTCCTCTTAAGCTACTGAGCACTGATAGAGAAAAATCACACAAGTATGAAGACAGATGTCAAGAAATATGTGAACTGGACTTGAATAGCACATACATTTTTATAAGGTAAGACTCGTTCAGAAAAAATAAAGAACCCCAGTTACATCAACAGTGGTACAGTAAGAAATTTATTAGCTTAAGTAGAAACCATGAGAGTAGAAGTGCTTTTGACTCGCATACATTAGGGACTAGAACTTTGCCATATCTGTTTGTCTTTTTATGGCTTTATTATTGTGATGATTCTATCCTTCTATGAACTTTTTTTTTCCTTCCAACTTTAGGACTTCTTTTTGCCAGTAATTGTAAATTCTTGTTTCATACTGTCAATGTCAAACTCACAAACTCATGTTGAATTCTCAATGTTGGGGAGAGACCTGGTGGAAGGTGTTTTATAATGGGGCAGATGCCTCATAACTGGCTTGGGCCATTCCCTTTGTGATAAGTGAGCTCTCACTTTGAGTTCATGGGAAGTCTGGTCATTTAAAAGTATGTGGCACCTTCCCCTCACCTTCCTGTTGCTACGCAATGTGAAGTTGCTCTTCCTTCCCCTTCTGCCATGATTGAAAGTTTTCTGAGGTTTCTGCAACCACGCCTCCTCTACAGTCTGCAGAACTATGAGTCAATTAAACCTCTTTTGTTTATAAACTACCCAGTCTCAGATAGTTCTTTATAACATTGTGAGAACAAACTAATATACTCTCCTTGAATCATAAACTGTTATTTTTTCTGGTCATTGACAGAATATAATCATACCTTCAAGTGCCAGAGAACATAGATTCTATCAAATAACTCCCTCAAATTTCTACCAGTAAAACCTCCAGTCTAACCTATATCTCCATCCATCCTTTGTATTTGGTTACTTTATTCCGAAGAACAACAGATCCATCCCTCTTGATCTTGACAAGTCTAATTTATTAATTTTTCCATTTCTGGATCCTGTTTTTGTTTCAAGTCTAAAAGTTATGTGAATAGCTGTAAATTCCGAAGATTTTCTCTTATGTTTTGTTCTAAATGATTTATAATTTTATTTTTTACATTTAAATATATGGTCTGTTTATATTTACGATGGCATTTAAATTTAATGTTATCACCAGATTAGTTGATTATCATCATACCACATCCCATTGCCCTCTCTGTTAATTATCTTCTCTACTTCCTGAAGACTTAGTCTCTACTGTTGTTCTAACATCCTCCTATGCATACATTGAGATGACTAAGTGTGACTGGATCCTGGCAGCCATGAGATGATGCAACTGAACTCAGCAGTATGTGGGGAATTTAATGAGAGGCTACTTACGAAGTGCGGCCCGGCATATGGAAACCATCAGAAAGAGAATGGCATCTTTTCTGCCACCCAGGGACAGAGTGGGGGAGTTGGTACTAGAACCTAAGACAGATGAGCTGTGTGGAGACCACTGCCATAGGGAAGATGAGCTGATCAGTGGAGGAGCACAGCCAGCTTGTGGCAAACCACAGAGGGAGATGAGGTAATAAAGATATCTGTGTCTGTCTCTTCCTTTCCTCTTATTTCATATTGGGGCTTCCATTTGCCAAACTCAAAAGAAAGCATGAAAAATCTAGGTCATGCAGTGTAACTTCTTGGACACTGAGTAGGTCTGAACGGGTTAATGGAAGATAGCCATATGCCCCTTGAACCCCGTAATATTTTGATGAATCAAATCTTGCTTGTGTCTCACTCCTCCTATTCAGCTTCATTTGTCCTTTCCACTTTCCTGCCAAATATTTTCAAGGAGGAACCTAGCATTACCATCTCCACTTTTCCACTGCGTTTGTACAGTCCCACATATATCATCATCAATGACCAAACTCCACTGAAACTCTTCTTGTGAAGACTGCCAAGGCCTCTTTAGTTCTAGTTTTCTGGACCATTTTCACACCAAATCATACTGGACTGTCCAACCCTATTTAGCACTTTCTTACCACTTCTTCCTGATCGGAACTCTCCCATCTTTTCTGTTGACCTTTGGCTTCTCATTGTGCGTTCCTTTCCCCATCCAGCCTTTATATTTTAGTGTTTTTTGTAACCAATCCTATGAAAAAACTTGATCATTCCATATATATTTCTTTTTAGCTGATGCTTTATAAAACTATAGCCATTTCAGAACTTTCTCCTATGCTTCAGATGCACACACTAGGATTATTTAAAGGAAATCCTGATTTTAATAATTTACAATCTGAGAGATTCAGTATGCTTGAAGTTCTGCTGATCTCCCTCTTCATTAAATGTGCTTCTTCCACTCCTGTTGCCCTGGATTAATAATCCATTTATCCAACCTAGGAATCTGAACATAATTTTCTTCTTTCTCATTTTACACATCTGAACACCACAACATTCTAACCTATTTGGTCTGTTACCTAAATACCTTCTGAAATTATCCAGCTATCTAGCTCAAACCCTGTTTCCATATCTCTACACTAAACCACAGCTTGATTATTCAAGAGATTAATTTTTTCTCTCTTTCCAGTATGCCATAAATAGATTTTAGGTGCCTTGTCTCAAAAAGAAAAGTAACCATGTGAGACAATAGCTATGTTAATCTGCTTCACTATAATAACCATTTTACTATCAATATGCTTCCCATAAATCATGCTGTAAATCTCAAATACACACTAGAAAATTTATTCAAAAGAAGAAAAATAATTGAATTCTACATTATAATTTAGAATAATTTCCCCAAATTTACATTTGATTATTTTTCCCCAGATTAATAACTTCCTATTGCCCCTAGTATTCCTTAGGTGACAGCTCTGGTTTGAATTCTGTTTAACACCCCAGCTTTATGCTTTCAGAGTAATTTTAGCTGAACTGAATGTCTTTGAGGTCTGAATTCCCACAATATCTGTTGCCTCTGCTCCCTATTTTATTTTAAATTTATTCCTGGAACATGTATAATACTAGGATATGCATGACAGTTTAGAACTTATCAACATATACTTCTTTCAATTTGAAGGGAAAATACTATTTTTCACATGCTGGGAAATAGGCAGTTGACATATTTGAACAGATTTGAAAAACCTGAAAAGCATATATAGTGAAAAAGTTTAGAAGCTGAGGACAGAATGCTGAATGATATCACAACTTAAGGTGAGTACTGCCCTGGAAATTAAGAAAGGTACATATTTAGAAAATAATAACAGTGTTATTACTTTCCAATTTTGCAAAGCTTTCAGATTATTATGAATTCACTGCAAACAATCCTCTGATTTTTTTTAACTTGAATATAATTTTCCTTCATTGTTAGAGTGTCAGGAGTATATTTTCTCAATTTGGTAATACAAACAAGAAATTATTAGTATAAAATGTTGTTAAGATTTCTCTACATTTGCCACACCTGTCATCATCCTGTTGCACATAATAGGTAATTCAGCTTGGATGGGTTGCACATTAACATGTTGACAAAACAATATAACACACTTATATTTATAATCAATTACAGTATTTTTCACTTTATAAGCTATTTTTACAGAAAATATAGTCAAATATAACTACCCACCGAAATGGAGCAGTCAATAGGTTATAAAGAAAGAAGGGATTAATAGGTCTCATTCATTAACAGAAAATGTAATTAAAATAATGAATTGAATAAATGTTTGGCCATGATATTAAAGAGCTTTTAATCTAAAATTCAAAAAAGATAAAGGAATAAAAGCAGCAAAAAATATTTTGTTTTAAATGGTAGATAGAAATATTCACATGCTTCATTCACTTTCCCTGTATGCTTGCTGTCAAAATAACCTTAGCATGTTAGCACTTACTTTGAACTAAAGGTAATGATTTAATCACCATTAAGGATAGCACAATACTGCTAATAAAAAATAATATTTACTCTATACTTACTGTTTACTTGCTAGACAGACAAATGAAAGACAAAATTAATATCAACTTTTTTTTTTTTTAGACAGTCTTGTTCTGTCACCAGGCTGGAGTGCAGTGGCGTGATCTCAGCTCTCTGCAACCTCTGACTCCCGTGTGCAAGCGATTCTCCTGCCTCAGACCCCTGAGTAGGTGGGATTACAGGGTGCACTATGATGCCCAGCTTATTTTTCATATTTTTAGTAGAGACAGGGTTTCACCATGTTGGCCAGGATGGTCTTGATTTCCTGACATCATGATTTGCCCACCTCAGCCTCCCAAAGTGCTGGGATTAAAGGCATGAGCCACCACTACCGGTCCTAACGTCAACTATTCAATGAACAGTTTATTGTTTCTGTTGGATTAATATCTTCTTATGGACTCAATATTTTGCAGTTCATTCATTTTATTTGACCACTCAACCAAAATGATACTCATATTGTCACTTTCATTAAATACATTAAATTGACTTGTTAATATTCTAACTTGATCTGGACTTGACTTTAAGACATTTCCAGAACATTAGAGATGGCTGCTTATGTACCCCAGCCAAAATACTTTATACTCCAAGAATCTTTAGTATAGCTGTAGATTGAGTAGACTGGAGCATTTAATTACAGCATCTGTAGTTCCCCATTGTTAGCTTGACACAAGAATAACTGAAAATGGCCTGTGAAGGCTGAAAAACTAATTACTCCATTATTTGCACTCTAGTCTTCTTCACTTCACAAGCACTTAAAAATATATACTTATATCTGCTTTCTAATTACAAGTTCCCATAACAGAGTGTCCTATCCAGAAAGCAGCATTATCATTCTGGCTTTCAACACACTTAAGCATTTTTTTTTTTGGTTGAGTTTTGTTCTTCTTTGTTTACTATCTTTTGCAAACATATTTAATGGCTTTTTATATTAATTACTACACATTTAGAGACGTGTCTTTAAAGCACTAGCAGGTAAGACATTTGCTCAAACAATAGGTTCATTTTACTTGTCTGTATGTAGCTTTAGCAGAACAATATTAAGTACTTACTTTCTTGAGAATCAAACAATAATTTATCAAAGCCTTATTTTTTTATATTACCTATTGAAAACTTTCATATTTTAGAAGAAAAGAGTAACAACTTATTTTTAATCACCAATACATGATAGAAATACAAGGACAACTGTTTTAACAGTGATATATGCAAAATTACTTTACACTAGAAGTCCTTCATTTAATGAAATTCAGTATGTACAAGTTTCATTTTAAGAATTATGAGGTCATCAATAATTTAGTTTGATGCCAGTAAATGCACATTTCAAACTTTGAATTGTGCATCATACTTTATTTTTTAACTGACAAATTTAAAATATATATATATATATATATATATGGCATACAACATGATGTTTTGATACACGTATACATTTTGGAATACCTAAATCAAGTTAATTAACACATGTATTACCTCATACACATTTTGTGGTAGTGAGAACCCACAATCTAATCTCTAAGTAATTTTTAATTATATAATACATTGTTTTTAACTACAGGCATCATGTTCTACAGGGCATCTTGAATCTATTCCTCCTATCTAACTGAAATTTTGTATACTTTTACCAATACCTCCTTGGATGAACCTGGAGAACATCATGTTAAGCCAGGCACAAAGAGACAAATATCACATGATCCCACTTATATGTGGAATCTTAAAAAGATAAAGTCATAGAATCAGAGAATTGAATCGTATCTTTCTGTAGGTACTAGCATTAAAATTATATAGATTACAGTATCCCTGATATATTAATAATAGGCAATTTGTGTACTATGGTCTTCTCCCCTCACTAAGAAAATAGGCTTTCTTCTGAAATATACTTTGCCTTTTTAAATACTCCACTGGTAAGTGGGACACTGCCTCAATTTTGACAGGAACAACATTTACATGGCAGATAGTTATGCTATTTTTACTTCCATTATATTTCATGGACATTAATTTTAGAATTTAAAATTGCTGATTAGGTAAGATTATTGGTTATATATTGGTTAGCACTGATTATAGTATTTTTTAAAATTGTACTTTAGGTTCTGGGGTACATGTGCAGATCATGCAGAATTGTTGCATAGGTACACACATGGCAATGTAGTTTGCTGCTTCCAACCCCCTGTCACCTACATCTGGCATTTCTCCCCATGTTATCCCTCCCCAACCTCCCCACCCCGCCCTCCGCTGTCCCTCCCTTGGCCCCCCACATGATTGTACATTTAGAAACCCTATCATCTCAGCCCAAAATCTCCTTAAACTGATGAGCAACTTCAGCAAAGTCTCAGGATACAGTATCAATGTGCAGAGATCACAAGCATTTCTATACACCAATAAGAGACTAGCAGAGAGTCAAATCATGAGCAAACTCCCATTCACAATTGCTACAAAAAGAACAAAATATCTAGGAATACAACTAACAAAGGATGTAAAGGACATCTTTAAGGAGAACTACAAACCAAGTAGTTTGCTCAAGGAAATAAGAGAGGAAACAAACAAATGGAGCAACATTCCATGCTCATGGTTAGGAAGAATCAGTATCATGAAAATGCCCATACTGCCCAAAGTAATTTATAGATTCAACACTATCCCCATCAAGCTATCAATGAATGACTCTCTTCACAGGACTGATCATAGTATTTTTAAGGAAATAGTCATAACTAGCATTTTTTCACATACCCAACCCCATTTAGTTCTAGGGGGAAAGATAAGCAAGTGTGCTTAGTCCCAGGTGTGTGTGTGGGGTGGGTGTTTGTGTGTGTGTGTGTGTGTGTGTGTGTATGTGCTTAATAATTACTTTTCATATGTAGAAAAAAAATTTTTACTTTGAGGCATTATTTAGTTTCATTTGTTTTACATACAAAACATAAAAATATAACAATTTATTTTGGAAGTGTTGGGCGTAGAAAGCTTTAATAAAGAATGCCTCAGAAAGTAATCATTGGCCATGACAATAGACAGCTTAATGACAACAGTGCTTATTGGGAATGACTTCCTTATATCTTCTTTTAATTAAAATAGAAAATTGTGATATTCAAACATGGAGAATACATACGCAGTCGGTATCCTGTTTTGTTACATGAAAAGCATGAGGTTTTCTTCAGGTAAATTATACTAATTAACTATATCAGGGAAAGTGAAAACTTATTTTAACATATTAAAAGTTTTTGTTCATTTCTGAAGAAAAATTAAGTTCACAGTAAACAGAAAACAAAATGATAATACCCTTTCCTTCAAAGAGAAATACATATTTGTAGTTTATTTGCAAGGTTCAGTTTCTAAGACTAGAATTGGAAAGGGAGCTCAGCTTAAATCAAAGCTAACCGCTTATTCACTCCAGTGGATGAACACTTCATGGAAAAAGAATTGTATTAAGGAATTTACTTTCAATATTTGTTCATTTTTAAAAAGAAGAAAAAAGATTCCACAGACATCAAAAAAGATATACAGCATTAATAAAACTTTGTATGAAAGCTATGCTATTTTTGGAGGATCTGTAATTATAGTACTATAAACTAACATGCATAAAAACACTGCATTATTCAGCTTTACAGAAGTAATTACACCAAGATTTTTCCAATTATTTCCTATTGTTCCCATAAATGGACTATATAATCACAATCCCCTTTTAGGAATAATTCATTTTTCCAAAATGTGCTTTAAAAAGTCATAAGTAGTAATGAAACATAACTTCTATAAAATGACAAAATGTTCAAACTAGGGAAATTCTCAGAAAAACACTCAAGGGGCCATGTCTTACAATTTCATGTATTTGCTAAACAGCGACTGTATATATTTACGTTTTCAAACATAAATTTATAAATTGATAAAGTTATATATTATGGTACAAATTTTACCAAAGATTTTTAAAAAATTATGAATTTAATCTAGTAAAACGGGGTAGAGTCATCTATTATATTAAAAAGATAACATCATTTTATCAAAATATATGTAAGTGCAAATAAATATCTAATAGATAAAACTTGGACTGTATCAACAGAAAGCCACAATTAGCTTAAAAACAGATTATTATTTGAGCATTTTCTATGCCAGGGTCAGCAAATATTTTCCGTACAAGATAAGGTAGTAAATACTTTAGAATTTGTAAGCAAAGGGAACATATACTCTGTACTTGTGGCTGAAGCAGCCAGCCACCATACACAAGTGAATGAGTATAGTAGTATGTGTGAGAGGCACAAAACAGGTAGAAGCCTGGATTTTCTCCAACAGGATATATTTTTCTAACCTGTAACTATTCAATTCCAAACAAGTAAACTTACCAACTTACTAAATCAACTCAAAATTTAACAACTTAATCTTGTGATTTTAATGTGTCTTTCTGGAGTTACATTGTTTATGTGTATTATTTTTATTTATTTGGGAAAAAGGTTGTGAAATCTCCAACAGGCTCAAAGCAAATGGAGTAAGAAAACAACTATTAATTTTACAAAAGAAAATTATTTGTGCTGTTTGCATAGAAATTGAACTCATAAGTGGATTACATATGCACTTTTTTCAAAAATTATATTCATTCATAATAATAAAAAATCAATTCTAGTGAGATACTAAGGAAATTATTTCCTATTAGCATTCAAAGGGTAATTCTAATCATACTAGTTGCCCTAAAGAACAAAGTTCCTTAACCTTAGTGGTTTAGCACAGTAACAACAAGTAAATTTATTTGTTTATCACTCAGTACAACGAAGGTCTTTCTGGTCCATGAATATCTTTTTACGTAAGAACTAGGGCCCTATACTCTTCCATCTTCTTGCTTTTCTCTAGTTTTTCAGGCATCTTCCTTCCAACGAGAATGTAGAATAAATTTAAAAAGTTAAAAACTGTGAGATATTTTTATGCACCACATTGTAAGATAAAAACTTATATTGATATTCTGTTAGTCATAATGGTGCTCTCATCTATATACAAGATAATTAAGTCTGTGTCCAGGAGCAAAAGAAAAAGATAAACATGCAGGCAGCTTCTGCCCTACAAGTCATGTTTCCAGCTAAAAGATGTATAAAAATATAAACTGAATTAGAATGTATTTATGTCTAAGATAGGGTATCTATACTATAAATTTATGTGATGTGATTACCCGAAAAATATTATACATTATTAGGCACATGCATTTTATAATAGTATAACCTTGATTTTGTTTTGTTTACATAGAATTCCAGTGAACATGTTAATGTGCCATATAAAGTTAAGGCACTATCATTAACTGAAGAATCCTTTTTATTTTAATTAGTAGATTAAAATATTTAATATATGAAGGTTAAAACATTTATGATTACCTAATATTTCTATTCATGCTTTACAAATTATATTTTGTCTTAATGTAAAATATTTTGGTTTTGGCTTTTTTACTGCTTTTTATTTATTTTATAGATGGGGCTTAGTTTGTTACCTAGGCTGGGGTACAGTGGCACAATAACAGTTCACAGAAGCCTCAACCTAATAGACTCGAGCAATCCTTCTGCCTCAGCCTCCTGAGTAGCTGGGACCACAAGCATGCCACCTCATCCGACCGATTTTTATTTCTATTTTTCAGAGACAGGGATTTGCTATGTTGGCCGGGCTGGTCTAGAACTTCTGGCTTCAAGCAATCCTTTTGCCTCAATCTCTCAATGTGTGGGGGTTACAGGTTTAAGCCACTATGTCCAGCCTAACGTAAAAGATTTTGAATCAGAAATTATTTACAATTATTTTTTAATTAAACTTTTATTTTAGAGTAGTTTTAACTTCACAGAAGAGTTGCAAGGATAGTACAGAGAGGTCTTGTATACTCCTTAACAGCTTCCCCTTAACAAGCTTCCCCTGTGTTAATATCCTGTGCTACTATAGTACATTTGTCACAACAAATGAACCAATATCGATGTTATTAACTAATGTCTGTACTTTATTTGTATTTCCTTAGACTTTTAAATAATGTCTTATTTCTGTTCCAAGATCTCATCCAGGATATCATATTACTTTTAGAAGTAATATTTCCCTAGGCATCTCTTAGCTTTGAAAGTTTCTCAGACTTTTCTTGTTTTTGATGACCTTAACAGACTTGAGAAATTCTAGTCAAGTATTTCTCAGAATGCCTGTCAATTGGGATTTGTCTGATAATTTTTTGATAACTAGACTTGGAAAACTTTTTGAAAGGAAGATGAGAGACAAAAAGTGCCATTCTCATCACTTCATATCAAAAGTTTATGTTATTAACATGACTGTATGTTGATGATACTCTCCATCACGTGACTGAGGCAGCAATTGTCCGATTTTTCCACCGTAAAGCTGCTCTTCACTCCATGAATCCTGTTTACATGCCAGACTCTTTAAAAGGCAGTCACTATTTGCTGTCCAAATTTAAGGGATGCAGAGTGTTGTTTCATCTCATTACGTTCAAAGTAACTACATAAATTACTTGGGATTGTTGTATATGAAAATGTGTCTATTATTTCTCATTTATTTATTCAATCATTTATTTCCATTGCTATGGGCTCTTACATATTTATTTTTGGGTATCAATCAATACTCCTTTATTTTGGTGCTCAAGTCATTGTAGCTTTGATCATTGGAAGCTCCTTCCATTGGTTCACTTTGACTTAATCTCATAGTTGCGTTCTTAAGGACATTCTTATCTTCTAGCATTACAATATTATTCACACTATATTCCCTGCCTTAGTCCTAAAATTAGCTAGATCTCTAAGCATACTTGATATAATTAGAGAATGTATGAGAAACCAAAATCTGGGAACTAGAATTTTTATTTTTTTATTTTTATAATGAAGTCTACCAACCTGGTCAATACTGTAAAATCATGTCTCTACAGAAACAGAAAAACTACCCTGATATGGTGGCATGCAACTGTAGTCCTATCTACTCAGGGGACTGAGGGGATCATGTAAGCCCAGGATGCAGAGGATGCCATGAGCTATGCTTGCACCACTGTACCCCACCCAGCCTGGGTGACAAGAGTGCGATCCTCTCTCAAAAAATAAAAATTGAAGTCTAGTATTTTTACTGAGATTACTTAAGCCATTCCCTCTGTATCTTTACAGATGCATAACTAAATAAGTATACATTGATATCCCACCTACCCAAACATAAAATATTGTCTATTACATAAATATCACATATATGTTAGAACATTGCTGGAAATTATAGTTCAACAATTATTTATTTTTGGCAGACAGTATGGTATTAATATAACATTTCTCATTTAAATCATATTCAACTAAACAAGCTAGGTTATTCTTATTTTCAATTAACAGTAAGAAAGCTATAACTTAGTGTGTTTAAATAGATGCAAAATATTTGAAATGGAGCATGCAATCCTACATTTTTCCTAAGTAATTGTAAGATACTTTCTAAAGTAAATAGTTATAACATTAAAAAATATCTAACATAATTTCATTTAGTTGAAGAGCTTCAAATTTCACAGCTTAGAAAGATACTAAAGTTCAAAGAAGTACTCAATGAATTAGTTTCTATATACTAGTTGCACTAATATATGAACATATTTATAAGGAAAAGCAAGGATTTGTTTAGTTTATGGAGAAAAAATACAATTCCTGAACTAAAGCTAAAGAATTATCAAAGTTGAACACTGAAAAATTAAAGACGATTAGTTTAGAAAGAAAAAAGAGAACTTGACAATTTCATGAGAAATTAAACAATATGGAAGAATATTTTAAATATAACATGATAAGCTGTTAATATATTCCTTACTTTTTTATTGTATCTTTTGGTTTCATTGGTGATCTTTCAAATAGAAGAATAAGAAACTCAGCTATTTTAGTGTGAATGTACACAAAACCAATTTCAATCTGGTTTCTGCCTAAGGAATAATTGGTTGGTCACTTTAGAAGTTGACTTTAAGAAAATGAAGGACTAATAAAGTTGTTGGAAGACCAAAATGAGTTCAGACAAGAGACAAAAGTGCTTTTTAAAGTCAGTATTGTTTGGTCTTCCTTATCCCTTGGTGTTCATTACGTTTAAATGGAGGCACACATTGGCAGAGGTAATTACCAGGTTGGTCAATGCAGGTGGCTCCATTTTTGCAGGGATGTGAAGCACACTCATCTATATCTATTTTACATCTTATACCTTCAAAAAATAGTAAAAAAGATGTTAAGTGTTAACAAGGCAGGCACGTACTAAGTTGTAATTCTTAAATTTGCACAAGCCTTTAATCCACTTAGGATATCTGAAACTGAATTTATTAGATAAGGATGCCACATACATTACTATCAGAACCCATTTATTTCACCTTGCTACAAACTGCAGTAACTTCTCTTAGAATTACAAAATGCAGGCGGGGCACGGTGGCTCATGCCTGTAATCCCAGCACTTTGGGAGGCTGAGGCGGGTGGATTATGAGGTCAAGAGATCGAGACCATCCTGGCCAACATGGTGAAACCCCATCTCTACTAAAAATAAAAATAAAAAAAATCACCAGGCATGGTGGCACATGCCTGTGATCCCAGCTACTTGGGAGGCTAAGGTTGAAGAATTGCTTGAACCCAGGAGGAGGAGGTTCCATTGAGCCGAGATTGTGCCACCACACCTCCGGCCTGGTAACAGAGCAAGACTCCATCTAAAAAGAAAAAATTACATAATGTACACTAATCTGAGTTTGTATGCATGCAAAGTGTCTTTAGATGTGAACTAATTTTTTTTTTCCTGCGGAGTCTAGAGATGATGTATATATTTCAGGTTACTGGAATGCAGATCAAATGTTAGGCTAAAAAAGTAAACAAGTAATGAGAATAAAATATTGGTGAATCAATAACATCCTGATATATGTCCCTGAGAGCTAACTTTTTTGTTTGTTTTGAGATGGAATCTCGCTCTATTGCCCAGGCTGCAGTGCAGTGCATTGTAACAATGGGTGAGAGAGTTTTTAAGGGCTGGGTTGAGAGTGCTCATAGATCATATGCATTTCCTATTTAGCCTTAACCAAAAGAAAATTAGGTGTTTTTTTTTTTTTTTTCCAATCTTCAAGTCAGGAGGTAGTTTTACAACTTGGATCAAGGTGTCTATCAAAATTAGTCTCCTACCCTCCTAAAGAGCCTGTGAGATACAGATGCTATCTTCCTTGATGATTACACTTCAAAGGGTTGGCTCCCAGGTCCTTCAGAAAGACAGTCTGGGTTCTTAAATGAACAAGACACCTTTAAGAAGATTTATACCCCAAAGAGGCAAAGAGAGAATTTATAATTACTGGATTCTGAAGTAAATTCTCTAAGAAAATGGAGGGGAGGAATTTCTGTGGTTAGATCATTTGGATCCTGTGAAGAAGTAACAAGAGAAGAAGTTAAGAAAGAAACTGTCTAAAGTTCAGTCACGCTGAGGGAAACCTTAAGGCTGTCTTGTGAGAAATACCCTTGGTGAAGATTCCTACAGTCCTCAAGTATATACATATATACATATATATACACATACACACACACACATACCTTCTTCTGAGGTCAGGGTGTGTGTGTGTATACATGTACACACACACACACACACACACACACACACACACATAATTTCTTAAAAATGTATGCTTATAAAAAATACCTTCTAGTATCCATGGCACATAAAATAGCTACTGTCTGATGTTAGTGCTCATGAAAACATTGCTTAAAAGAGTGAAAAATTAACAGACTAAATGCAGATAAATGGCAATGATAATCTATCTATAAAGAACAGGTAATCATTTTTCATCCTGCTTAGCACAAATCATTAACAAAACAATAAAATTCCAAATGATGTAATAAATATCATAATGAATGCCAGGAACAGAATTTGTGATTGACTCTTTCCAATTTCAGATTGTGTTCCGCATGATTTGGCAACAATAGGCCACATTTAAGGTGTATATGTATATAATTTTAGAGCTTTTACTGCCAAAATGTAGATTGAATTTAAATGTAATTTCAATTTGATTCAGTGAGCTGTAGTAAAATCTCTACTTGAGAAATAAATTATTAAGCATAAGTAGTATGTACATTATTGAATGTATTTGAACACATTCAATAAAACAGCATTGATGTATCTGTTTCATGCATAGTATTTCAAACATTCTTTGCTTTCTTTACTAGGTTTTCAATTTCTTCTTTTCTTCATTTTTTTGTGGTTTGTCCTAAATCCTGAAATGTTTTCCTATTTTCTCCTGTCCATTGGATGCTATCTTTATTTTTATTTATTCATTCTTTCATTTGAAAATATATTTTTCTATCTATTCATGTAATTGAAACCATCAAGTGATTTCCAGAAACATCAACCATAACATGATGTCTACTTGATAGACTCCCAAATCAAAATCTCTCCAGTCCTGGAAACTCCTGACTTCAATGCCTAACTGAATATTAGTTGACAGCACCACTTGGATGTATACTAGGCATCTCAAATTCAACATAGGCAAACAAAACTCTCTAAACAGCTCTATCTTCCCTCTTTCTTATTAACTGTGATAAATTACAAAACCCAAGAATTATTTTTATTGTTCTTCACCCTTGCAGAATTATTAGTAAACCTTAGCAACTTTATGTCTAAAAATGTCCCAAATCTGTCTATTTATCTCCATCTCTATTACCAATATCTTAGTTTGTTATAATTATCCCCCTCCCCATTGAGAATGGTTGTTTTAACTCTTTTTCTGCTTTAGCTCTTATTCTAACTCTAACCGAGTCCACAACACATCCAGAGTTCTTTAAATGTAATACAATTAGGAAATACAAATCCAGTATGAAAGCTTCTGGTAGTACTCCAAACTCCTTACCTTATATGATAAGGCCCTGACAACTTTGAGTTTAGAACACATAATAATCCTTCCTTATTTTCCAGCCACACTCAACTTCTTTAGATTATCTCACCAAACACATTTTTACTTGACTTTCTTGCACTAGCAGACTTCTATCACTGGAAAGTCTTCTCTGGAGGATAACCAGTTTTTGATGTAAATGGAAACTGCTTAAAAAGAATTATCTTTACCATCCAGTCATTTCTCTCATGTCACCATATTTTACTTTGCTTTATAAAATTCATTACATACACAGACATGCATCAATATGTGTATGGGTATTTCTTATTTTTATTTGCTTGGTTTTCCTCCTACTAGAAAATTAGTTACATAATACCAAGTACATTCACTTTCATCCTTAACTGTTTCCCTATTAACAAAACAGTCACAATACAAAGTTGGACCACATTAAATATTTTAAATGAATTAATGTATTCTTGGAAGGCAGGGTCCATTATTAGTATATAAAAATTACATAGAACTGCAACAATCTGTTAATATACAAAACAAAGAAAAAATAGAGTAAGAACTTAATTTACATATTTTACAATCAATTTTCTGAAATCATATGTAAATGTCTTCTGATCTTGAATATTTATTAATAATGTCATTATTAAATCTGGTCACTAATTACTAATCTAGAGGTGGAAGCTAGTTTTTTGAACCAAGTGTTTTCTTGGTTCAAACACTCACAGACCCAATAGGTCTCAGTGTGGTCTTGTGTTTATCCTACTGTTCTTGTTTGATCACCATCAAATTTTTTAATATATATTTTGGTTTGTGGAATGTATTATAAACTACATGTATTCTAAATGAAAGTCTTACTTCAACATAAAAACCTCTCTGTATAGCATAATATATGACATTTCTTCTTAAGTAGAAAAGAAAAATTAAGCCGTAAGTACTATTACTGTGGTGGAAGTGCAGTATAGAATATGGTCAGAAAAGTGGAGAGAAATGTCCCATAATTTCAAATCAAGTCATAGCAGGAGCTCTTTCACTTACAAGCCAGCTCAGAATAATGGCCAAAAGGTGTCTGATTCATGGAGTTTGGGAGAAAGTCAATACTTTCACCAATGATGTAATTAAATGAGGTAGAAATCTAAAGGTAAAGGAAATGTCTCTTCCATGCTTAGTTTTCACTCAGAGTAATTTTGCCTTAAAACTCTTGGCCTTTTCTTATGCCAATTTTTCCTTCCCAAAAATGGCACAGAGTTACCTAAATGATGAGAAATAGCCACTGGCTCAGAGTTGTTAGTTTACAGCTAATCTTTCAAAGTTGGCAGAGGAGTAAATCACTATCTCTTGCCTTCCTCACTGGTACTGGTAGGAGGCAATAGTCTAAATACTGCGCTCTGTGGACTGGATATACACATTTGGATTTTACACTAAGCTATATCCTCCCATATTTTATCATTAATATATGTGATACTCTAAACTATGTTGAATGGAAAAAAATATGAATTATATTATGGTTCAAACTCGGGCAGAGAAAAAGAATGCTATTTCTTGGTTCAAACACTTACAGATTCGACAGGTCTAAGTGTGGTCTGTGTTTCTGTAATACCAGAATTCGACTTTCACTCTGTTGCCGATAATGTTCCCCTACAAAGTTCACTGTGATTGTTTGTGTGAGAAAGCCAACAGGAAGCTCCTAGGCCTCTTTTCTTTTTTACTAATAATTTTGGCATGCAGAACCTTCAGATGACTAATAACATAATGGGGAAAGTGAGTTTATACAGCAGGTGGCAACTATTAGGCATCTATAAAAATTTGGGGTGACATAATAAAATCATCACAGGAATCCTCTTACACATTAAAAATTTTCTCATAACTGTAATACATTTTTTGACTAGAAATACTTATTTTCCAGATGATAATAACCTTTTTTCAGTGTTGAAAAAACAAATCACAGGATTTACTTACTTAAAAGTATTTGTCTGGGAAAGCAACAACTTTTAAATGGAAATACACAAAATCAGCTTTATAGTAATTCTTTACACTATTGACACACATGCCTAGGAAACTTTGAGAACTGGCAATTGGCCTTGTAAACTAATACATTGACAATACATAGAAGACTGTGTCACATGTATTTGTTTTCAATCCCCATGCTTACTACCTTTTTTTTCCCTATAGTCATTGCTATTAGAACCTATCCAATAAGTATAAATTTCATTGGCTCTCTACATTATTTACAGAAATCTACAATTGAATGGAACTACTGCAAAATAAGCATATTGACTATCTTAACTTTTTGTTCAAACATCTCAGTTTAATTAGTTCAAAGACAACCATAAAAATAAAGGGGCTAGGGACATCATTGCTTGTTGATGGACATGGCATTTTCAAAGCCACAGAGTCTGAGCCTACCTTAGTACCAGGCCTTTTCATTTTGGATCCCACAGAGATTCCTCATATCAGTAGATATTTAATAATATTATCTAAATTTCTTAATTAAATATTACAATTTGCCACTGTCCTAACATGTATATTGTTACTAGAATAAGATGAACCCGTTAAAATTATGTAAATTCCTTAAAGGTGTGACTCATACAAAAATTATTTTTGATTGTACCTTCAGCAATTTTGAACCTATTTCCAGGTTATGTACAATTGGTAATAACACGATTACTCTTGGCAATTATACACTTGCAGATTTCCTAACAGTCTATCAGGTGAATAACAATACAGAAACCCATTTTCCTATAATGCTCAGTCTCAGAAATGAATACTTTTTTGTATAATGAAGCAGAAGTTTATTAGGCATGTCATCAGAGTTGAAAGGAAAAGTACAACAGATCTATTTCATGGTACAGTAGACTTTACATCACAGAGTGCTTCAGAAGGAAGATATTAGATCGACAGAAATAATCTTGTCTCAGTTTTTAGTCAAAATTACAACACATTCAAAAGACTGAGTATGAATTGATTCAAGCTTGAATTAATCAGGGAAGCTATCTAAATTGGTTAAATTTTATGCTTTCAAATCAGTTCCTTTATTAGTAGACATTTGCTAATCAGGCACTAATCTTACTGCAGTGAAAGTAATTCATTCACAAATAGTTACATATTGCATTGTAAAGATAGTAATGATATACTGTGCATGTAATAATTAGGAGATGGACTATGAAATATCTGCTTAACAATATCAAATGGGACTGGTCATTTAAATGTGATATGTAATACTTAGCATGTAGAATTATTATTCCTGAAAAGAGTAGAGAAAGCTCATGATCCATTTACTAACTCTACTTTTACTCAGTTTAGGAAAATGACCTTGTTATGGGGAAAATGGCAATATACTTTCAAGAATTAAGATATCTACTTCCCTTAGACTAATCTTAATAATCTGTGTCTGTTGTATCAAACTAAAGAAAGGAAGAGAAGTAGAGAGTGAGAAAGAGAGAAAATTAATTATATCCCCAAAGGGACAAAGAGACATATGTGTGGAGAATTCAATTGGAAATTTGTATTTCTAACTAACCCAAAGTCCTGCAGCAAGTCATTTTTAAAATCAGGCTTAAAATACAAATGTCTGTCCAAGGACAGGATATTCTTTCTAAATAGCTGGTCATAATTAAATGATTATTCTTTCTTAGTCCCTGAAAATTGGAGTCTAACACAGACATTAAAGGGTAAAAACAAGACAAAACACATTTAATGAAATCTAAGATGCCACAGATTGCTCAATTCACCACATATTTTCCAAACACACCGTTAATTATTAGCTGTCTAGTTTTAGAAATTATAAAATGTGAATAAATACAGTAAGTGTGCTATATAATGTATAAAATATTGTCAAAGCCAGAAATCAATGGAGGTATCAGTTGGGGTCCAGATAAGAATTAGAAATTATGTTGGCAATTTGATCAGAAAAAATTTAATATACATAATTATTAACTAGAAAACATAATTAACTACTAAGAGGAGCAAAGAGACACCTAAAACATAGTAGCATCTGGGCTTTCCTAATATTTGCATGTAATATCTCCCATTGCATAAAGCTGTCCACCCATGGATGGGATAATGCGAAAGTACCATGGCAGTGAGAAGACCCTCCTACTAAACTTGCCATGTTTTAAAAGTGTTCTTGTTTCCTGCTTTTAATAATTTTAATATCTTCTGTTATTTACACAGTATATAATGAGCATAGCATCATCTAATAATTTAATTACAGTTTCTGTAAGTAATATGCTTCTTAAAGAGGCAGCTGCTAATTCTATCACATGCTACCAACTTAATAGTATGAAGGTAGAGTTAATATCCTCAGGTCACACTGCTACTTCCTGGACATTAATTTCTAGTCATATAAAAATCACTGCACTCCAAAGACTAATGGCAGTTTTTGACATTATCTTCTATACCCTCATTGCATTTCTCCTTCTCTTAGAAACTTTTCCTGGTATACTGAAGATATTACTGCCTGGAGAGAGCTTCTTTTTCAAACTGAATTCTGTCATCTTGTCTAATGCCAACATGCATTTAGAGCATCCATGAAATAAGTGCATTTCTTATTTTCTCCACATTCTACTTTCCAATGGGGTCGATTGTTAAGGAAATCCATTTCACGTCAGTCACACCCTTCCATGGCTAATCCAAGGATACTGCCCTCACTGTGCTCTCCAATAATGAATACAAACATTCTGCTGACATTATTCAGCCAGTCAAGTGTGACCTGCATCACCTATCCTTGTTGTCCATTCTCAACTTCTCCCATTACACTTTCACTCTGACCTCCAAGCCTCTGTACTATTTATTCTTCTATTCCATGAGGCCACTCTTTTGCAAATATTTTCACTCCAATATTTTCACTCCACGGAATTACTTTTAGTGACATCTGGAAAGCAGAGAGTAGTCAGTTTCTCGCCTGTGTGTCAATGTGCCAACATGTGAACTCCAGGAGGGACTAGATAATAATCCTCCTAACCCTAAGCCCAGTACCTAGAAACTGGCAAATTCCAGTTTCTGTGTATTGTAGGCCATCTATCTCTGGCGTCAAGAAACCTTGAAAGTATATACCAGACGTCAGAAAATGTTACCAGATTTTACTTGTGCTCTGATGTTTTTTTTTTTTAAAAAAAAATTTGGCAAGACTTTTTTGGATTAATGCAATTAACTGTTCGCTCAACTCTACTCATAAGCCATGCTCTGCAATATCTGTTAAATTCTTATGCTATTTATAAACCCTTCTTAGATACCTTAGTGCGCTTTTAAATTTCTCTACACTCCTCTAATATCGAATCTTGCTAAAATACATCATCCTTTCAAGAGATGACTTAAATTTTTACCTCAGAGACAGAATAGAAAGCAGTAGAGAAGCACTCCATTAAATTTAGGTCTCATAATCTTCGTGTTTACACACATTTTCTCCTACATTTTTGGTATTCTTTTTCATTCCAAAAATCAATGTGATATCAATGCAACCCATGTGGTTGTACCTCAAGCTTAAAGTTTTGGAGGTTTCAGTATCTCTTTCCTCATCTCTTGCATCTTCAAACTTCTGCTTTTGCTGTCTTCTTTGATCAGCATTTAAAATTATTCTAGCCTTTTCTAATTTAAAAGAACTAAAACAGAAAACTTTCATCTAATATCATACTTTTTTCTCTTTTCCTTTCTTCGATGGCAACTTCCTTTAAAGATTTAAGTTACACTCATTTTCTCCATTTCCTTAAGTCAACTCAATTTCAGGAAGAGAACAAGTAACTTCTGCCTTATCCTCTACAGAGTTTGTTTTTTGCCAATGTTACAGGACATCATTAAAGGTGAATCCAAACAGTCATCTTCTGGCACCCAAGTCACATATTCTTGAGGTGACACTGCTTATTGTAAATCTCTGTCTCTTAAGTACACTCCGCTCAGCTACACTTCTCACTGTTTTTTATTCTTTGCTTTGCGTGTCTCCCAATGTCGCTTCTGCGGGTTTCTACTCATATCTTAATTACTGACATGCCTCAGCTTTGGTCATGAGCTCTCTTTCTCTTCTCAATTTGTATACATCCCTGAGTAAACTCTTATACTGGTTTTTGTTTTTATTTTTTAAGTGAATGACTCCAAATTTACATCCTTAGCTGATTTGTATGCTTCAAAAGTCTCTCCTTCAACTGAAATGTCTGAACAATTACTGAAAGGTAATTTTGAAATCCCATGAAATGGTCAGATTTATCATTTTCCAAGATAAAATATTATCTAGCTCAAAAATGTTTGATTTCTAATCCCGTTTCTTAGTAGATAACACCAAGTCTATCTAAATGCTCCAGTCAGGAAACTGACATTTCTCTTCACTAATTAAACCTCACTTTCACTAATTAAAGTGACACACACATCCTGTAATTTTATCTATATCTAGTTCAGTAAAAATATGAGGTTGAAACAATTCCTAAATACTGTATCACACATCCACTCTCCCTTCACCACTGCAACTATCTGATCCTGATTGTCATCAAATCTCTTTTCCGTTACAAAAACAGCATTCTAAGTGGCTGTCCTGCTCTGGGTCTTATCTACCTGCAAATTCATTCTTCATCCAGCAGAAAAATTTATCTTTCCTGAAACACAAATACGAGTGTAACATCTGGCAGTGTAGAACCCTCACATAGGTCTCAAATCCTCTCAATGTAAAAAGCCCCAATCTCTCAGCATGTTTTGCAAGGTTCTGGATAGTCTTCACCCCTATGAGGCCTCTACCTTATGTCTTGTCCCTTCCTTTGCATCCAGACTTAGCAATCACGCACATACACACTCACATGCACTCACCGTTGAACTCTACTCATAATGACCTTCTCTCAATCTCCTACAATATTTTTCTAATTCTTACATCTACAGTGTTTTCAATTTTTAATTTTGTTTTTTTTGTGGGCACACTGTAGGTCATATCCTGACTAGGGGTTTCTATTGCTGTTTTCTTGGTCATAAAGAGGTTACTAGCATCCTGGTCAATTCTTACTACTGACTATATCCCATTCTAGATGAGATGTATTTTTAGAAATCTTCTCTTTCTGTGGGCGCAAATCTGGATTAAGTCCTTCTCCTTTGTGTCTTCAATACTCTCTTATTTATTTGCATCTCATGACACCACTCATGTCTATGTTTAGGTTTACTGGTCTGTATCTCCCACTCTGTAAACAGAACCCTTTTCTCTACTAATCACCATTTAATACTCTATGCCCAGCACTATTCATGACCCCATATTTACTAAAAGCATAACATAATATTAAAGATAAAATGGATAATATTAAATTGTGTTTTACATTGTTTAGAAATTGCCTACGCAAATATTTGTCATTTTTTTCACAGTTTATGGTTAAAATGACATTTACTATTTTAAAGAACTCTCTTCATTAGGGTGTATGTTAAAAATGGCCATTTATTTATCATGGTTGAAGATGTCGTTTTCGTTTTTATTTATAAGTTTATTAAATCCAAACAAAATGAATGAACTTAAAATGGATAATGGCTAACTGAAGTAATCACAAGCTTAAAAAATGTAGAAAACTTTGTAATTTAGAAAAAAACAAAATATTTATTTAAAATATACAAACAATTTAAATCCACTCTGGAGAGCAAGAAAGTTATTAATATACAAATTACCCAATAGTGTGTTTAACTTTCAGCCTATTCAGTATCATAAAATTTGTTTAAAATATGCACTTGAAGTTAAAAATACATCGACATGTATCTAAACAATCAGAATGGAACTATTCCATATTAGAAATGTAATTCTGAAAAAAAATGGTAGTGTTGAGATAGTTTTTAGATTTCTCTGAATGTCCAACTAATAACAGGCAGATCAACTAGATAATAAAATTAAAAACTTGTGAACGGCATGCACAACAACATTTACTGACAGGATATCCCCATAAATACATACTCACATATGCCAACAACAGCAACTCTAAAATTATTCACAAGAAAAAGAACTATGTGTCACATACAACTGTTCAATTGACACCAAGGGAAGTAATATGGCATCATATGGACCTAAAGACAAGGTAATTCTAAAATAGATGTGAAGTATTCCCTAGAAAGCATAGTAAATCAACTTGAAAAGAGCAACGGGTTTGAATGTGCCCTCTCCAAAATTCATATATTGGAAACTTTATCACCAGTGTTTGGAAATGTAACCTTTTGAGAGAGATTTTGGTTATAAGGTTCTCACTCTACTACATAGATTATAGCCATTATGAAAGTGCTTGACGAGGAATTGCATCCTTTTTTGCTATTCCATCTTTTACCATGTGAAGACAGGGCATTCCTCCTCTCTAGAGAATGCAACAAGAATAGAAAAAAAAAAAAAAAAAGCACTACCTTGGAAGGAGAGACCAGACTGAACTCATTGTGTCTTGATCTTGACTTTCCAGCCTCCAGACTATAAGATAATAAATTTATCTCTTTTTGTGAACTACCTGGTCTCAAGTATTCTGTTATAGTACAAAATGGACTAAGACAAATAGTAAGCTTGGACAGGTTTTATCTATTCCTATAATTTGGGGGTAAAAGAACAAAAAAATACCTTCGGAACAGTGTGACCCCATAAACTCACAAAATTGAGCTGCCTCAGCTCTCTTCTCGAACAGGGATCCATATTGGGGGGAAATTGTTAGAAATGTAACAGAAATTGAGTAGGATAGGGAAACTAGAGATTAAAGAAAGTGAAGACTCGACAATAGTAGGAGAAGCAAACAGAGACCTAGGATATCTTAGCAAGTAAGTGGATATATACGAGAACAATAAACAAAAAGCAGAAATGAGGGAGATGGAGCCCTGTAAAGTGAAGAAAGCTACCCTGAATTATGCCTTTTCCTAAACATCAGTAAGAACTAATAGTTAATGAAAATGAGCAAAACACATTTTCAAAATCAACTCCAATACAAAGTTATTTAAAAGATAAGAAATGAAACAGTATTCTTAAAGAAATGAAAGTATCTAAAATAATAAAAGCAAAAAACATTGTCAAAGTCAGATCAAATCTGCAATGTATTACCACTTCAAAATGTGCTAAAAGATCTTGAGAAAATAACCTCAACTATGAAAATACAAAATACCAATTAGAATACTGAATAATAAGGTCACCGAATTCAAGAAATAATCAGAAAATGAAAACTTTCAGAAATGAGTATTAAACCAAAAAGAACATGACAAAGAATAAAAACAATAGACAAATACTTACAATAATTAGTTGAAAAAATCATTAAGAAGGAGATAAAAATGATTTGAGAGAAACAGGCAAATATTGAAACTATGCAAAGAAGATTCAATATATGAATTAAAAGACTCCCTGGAAAAGAAGCAAAATAAAGAAAATGAACAAACATTATATAATTAATGCTTATGAACAAACATTATATAACATTATATAATTAAATGTTATAATTAAAAAAACTTTCCTGAAAAAGGCTTCAAACTACATGGATAGATGAAAGAAAATACAGATAATCAACACCCAGATATATTCTAATAAAATAACTGCATTTCAATGAAAAAAAAAGTATCCATTGGGCATGTAGTAGATGAAAAACAGGAAGTGATCTACAATGAAAAGAAAATTAGATTAACATAGACTTTTCAACAGCAACATATTATGCCAGAAAACAAGGAATTTTTAAATACTTAATAATACACTATTTATGAAAATAAGAGAAAATGTGAGTCAAGATTTTACACTGAGTAAAACTGACTTTCAAGCGTAAAGGGCACAGACCTATGAGTATTAACACCCAAGAATGCAAGAATTATCATTTCCATGAGCCTTCTCTGAAGTATCTCCCAGGTAATAAGCTTTAAACAACCAAAACAACTAGCAGAGATCAATATGAGAATAGGCGGTATGCACGATACATATATCTACTTATAGAACCAACACTAAATGAAGAATAAAAAGGAACGTGCATTGTATATAATACCTATAGGCTCAGAATATAGATATATAATAAAAATTAGAGGAAAATGGGGAGAGTATATGAACAAAATTTAAAATGTTACATTGATTATATTGGTATTTTTGTTACATAATGTTTATACTGTGGGATGAAATGAATGAGATATTCTGATTTTGTTGTCCCTTATTGTATTGAAACTACAATTTTATTATGCAAGAAAGGATATACAATTATGCAGAAGAGGTTAAGTATAAGATGATATAATGCTGAATTTGAATTGGTAGTTCTGGAATGAAGTAATGAACAAATTGAAGTTTGTCCCATACTTAAAAGCATATTTTAAAATGGGCACAACTAAACAATGTTACCTAGAAATGAACATTTGAATTATAAAAGCAAGACAGTGATTCTGTGAAAATCAGGAGAGTGGTTAGTTGCGGGGGAAGGGAGGTGGGCACATTGCCAGCGGGCACACGAAGGACGTTTAGTGGTTAAGTTCAATTTCTTCACCTAGGTGGTAGTTACAAGGCTGTGTTACCTTGTTCATCTTATGATAACTTCTTAAGATAGTAATTATTTTATGCCATTTTATGTATTTTCACAGTAAAATATGAAAATAAAACGTTGGAATTGCTTTCTATCTCTAAAACTAAACAAAAACGAAAAGCAGGTAATTCCTTCTGAGACTACAATATGCCAACTCTGTGGTAAGCACTGGTCCTGAACTCTGTAATTATTCCTTTCTTCAGCTCCTGTGGTTCAGCCAACACAGAAATCTAAGGGTCATAGCAGGTACAGCATGGTTTCCTCACCTCCACTGTATCTCGCAGATTATTGCCCTCAGTCAACTACCTGCAGCCCTGCCCTTTACAGCATAATACTGCCTGTTTCTACTCTGGGTCTTGGTGAGACCATGTGGCAAAACATTATTAAATATGAACGTCTCTGAGTGGCTACTGCCAAGGGAGTGCTTACTAATTTTACAAAAGCAGTACTGTTAAATCTATTTCAAGTTACATTTCAACTAGGAACTTACACTTCCCTTCTAGAAGCAGAGTTTATGATTTATTCCCTCTACAGCAGTGAGGAAGTGAGTGCAAAATAGTAGCAAAGCAGTAATGCCAATGGCAAACACAGAGCATCAGATCATAGCAGAGGAATGAACAACAAAGAGAGAGGTTGCTTTCTGGGGTCAAGTAATGTTTTGAAGAAAGTTTTAAATGAGAAGTATCTAGGAATATAACTGACTTCTGAGACAGGTGAAGACAGGCCTCTGTTTTAAGAGAAATATGACAGTTAAACTGACATGTGCTTCACCAAAGACGATGGCTGGGACCTCAGTGCATGCAAAAACAGAAGAAATGTTCACATAAGATTACTCCAAAAACTCAGGCACACTGTCTAAGCATTTCAGTAATTTTTAACAGAGGAACAAATGAAATGCTATTAAAAGTCATATGATATGATACAAATAGTCATTGTGTATAATACTAAAAATCACTGCTTAATAAAATGTATATAATTTTCATATCATATTGAAAGTTCTCACCCACTCTACTTGTTATCTTCAACATATTTGTAGGAGGACTACATGAGCTCTTAGTCACTATTTTGAACATCTGCGAAGCTTGTAGATTGTGTTTGTATTTCACCAAGGGTTTGGGTACATTTGTTGAAAAACAAGGGAGTAATAATCTATTAAATTCTACAATTCAATGAGTTTATCATTTCACAAAACACTGCCTACATCCATTTACATGTATTAAATAGTTTTAGTATTGGCAACAGTGTAATACAAAATTTCTTCACATTTTGAAAGTAGTAAATATTTTCTAGAGAATGAAAATACTATACAAATTCATTTAACTTATATATAAATATTTTTTTGAAAAATTCTTGACAATAAATATAGTTGCTAATTTATGTGGTTTTCTATATAGTTTTAGATTTACTGAAACTTTTAAAAAGAAAAACCAGAAACATTTTATTAATAATATCTGAGGAAGTTCAGGTTAAAGTTTTACATGAACCCAGATTGTCATACAACTCCATTATGGTAAAATTCTTAAATATTATCGTATTAGTCTTTTAGTTCAAAAGGCTCTTATGATTCTACCTATACAGAATACTACTTCCTGCATCTATGGTAAATATTCATATACAGACATGGTAAGGTAATATTTCAGTTTCTCACAACCTAATATTTCTAAGGAGAATTATAGCAACTCTTGGAGGATTGTTAACATGTCAATTCTAACCTTTAGTGAGTTGAAAAGTTTCATTTGAAATGAAAATTCATTTGATTGATCTAAAGTATATAAATATATGATTATTTCCCAGCAGGCAACTACAGTAAAATCTCACACCTCAAGTTTTACAAATCTTGGAAGTACATTCATCAAAGTCTACTGTAGTTTTTATGTGACAGAAAAGAAAATCAAGCATTAAAACAGTAAATCAAGATGGATTTGAAAAAAACAGAAAGTTACTTTACAGTCCAAATGACAACTACATAATTTAATGGTAAGAAGTTTATAACACCACATTTTACTTTTGTTGGACAGTTTTAAAGGTAAAGATGATAGATCATAACTGTTACTTATACAACTTAAGTTCACCAAAGAAAAATGTCTATATAAATTTGAAATAAATTCAGAAATACATTTTATGACTCTTTTGTTGTGGCATTTTAAGAATCTTGTTTATTAAGGATGTAAAATTAGGAAAAAATATTGACGTCATCCAAGTTTGTATTATATTTCTGCTATCTTTTGAAAACATCAAATTGTAAAATATGCATATTGACAATGACAAGGCAAAATGAACAATCTGAGACAAAATTACATATTGTTCATTAAAATGGTAAATAATTATACAAACCTTTATAAGGCATGAGGCATCCATTAACTGATCGATATTCTCTCTTGATACTTTAAAACAAGTTTATGAAGAGGTAACATCGTCACAATTTTAGAAATGGAAATCCTGCGATTTAGAGAGCTAAACTAATTTGTTCAAGTTTATACATCTAGAAAGCAATTATGTTTCTACTTTAGTTTTGTCTAAATCCAAAATTTGTAGAAATTATCCACAGAGTGCATTGCTAACCAATATATATATATATTCTCTCCTCCTCCTCTCATGGTAGTCTGGCTAAGAGGCATGCTTACTTCTACGATCAGGGACCCAGGAAGCAGAAAGAGAAGTATAAAGAGAGACAGGGCTGTTGATTAATCTGAACAGCACATATTTATTGACACTGACTACAAGAAATTAGTCTCTTCATCCAAGTAACACCTACCCAGTATTCAGGCTGCTCTTTGAAACTCAGCTCAAACCAGGCAGATAACTGAACTGAGAATTAGGAAATCAGGAAACAAGGGCCTCAGAAGGAATAACAGTAGTATAGTACACACTAAACTGAAATCAACAGTGGAGTAAAAGCTCAACAGTTAGTGGGGATATGAGTTACCTATATTCATATCTACACATACACAGCATCACGCATGGAAGCAGTGTAATCTCATACACAACTCTGGAGTGCATAATGTACTACTACTAGACAGGATCTATTAGCTCTAAGGTTGAGTATGAACAAACCTACGGGTAATCTGTAATTATCACAGTCACCTATGTGTGGTTGTGGGCTCTGCAGAATAACATTTTTACATGAGGTACACATTTTTACCCAAAGTATACATTTACAAGATGGCTGCTTGAATGAACGTCTTAGTCTGTCACCATTAAAGAGAGAAACAGTAAATAAAATATTTAATTCTATGTTATTGGTTGTGTTAACATTATGATTCAATAAGGTAAGCTCATTAGGCACAGAAGAAAATACTCAAGGTTTATAATGAAATTGCATGGTATTAAGAGAAAATTTAATAGCAGCTAATATAAATGCAAATAAATGCATTGTTAATTAAGTTAGACATATAAAATGAGTATTTTCTGAAAAGCTCAAATCGAATACAATTTAACTTTCAAATTCTTCCCAAGTTTATTTAACTCAAAATTACCATTTAGGTTGTTTTATGGAAGAGGCTTGTTAAACCTAGTCAAAAGCCTTCCTTTGATGAGACTGTATTCATTTCTAGATTAAGGTCAGATAGGTAACAGAATTTCTGATACCAAAAGTCAAAAAATCATGGCAATTAATTGCATTTCTTTGATTTTATCTTAAATGTAAGATGTCTATCAAAGTTAAAAACGTGTCAACATATATTTACAAGTGAACAACTTCTAAATAATTGAAAATTCTTTGAAATAATATTAATGATTTTAGAAAACATAAATGTGCTTCTTACTCAGATGATTTCAGTTGCTGTACTTTCCCTCATAATTAAACAAGCAATGCTTAATATTCACAGAAGAAAAGCTGTCAGAAAATTATGCCATCAGAATTCCTGTAAACAAGGCACTTTTGTTAATTTCTAACTGATTGGGAAAGTAACATTATTGAACCATAATTGATTTCCTCTTTTCTATTTTGTGCCACCCAGTGGTTGTTTTGTGTGGTATGTTATTATAAGATGATTCCTTAATTTGTGTAATCTTAACAGCCTATTGTATTCTAGCAGTCTCACATATTTATGTGCCAGCATACACTTAATATATGCAGTCAGATTTAGAATTTTATGTCAACTCTTATTTCATTATTTATGGTAAACTAGGTTCAAATTTGAGACAGTAACTATGATCAGAAATATTACAGTAGAAATTAAATAATGATTTATTTGTTAAACTATTTTCCTTAATCTCTTCCTTGCAGCTCAGTTGTCAATTGAGGAAGTTATGAAACACAGTGGCAAAATAGGAAATGCAGTAACAAAGCAAGATTGCCAAGAAGAAAAATGCTTCTTAAATTATGCCTTAAAAAAAAAAATTAAAGTCAAAGGAGTGTGACTAATATTTGATATTTAACCAAAGCCACTGATGGTATTTATATGTATATAAATGCAGTCCCAGATGCAGACTGGGTAAAAACTCAAAAACAATAATCATGTTGGTTGCAATAATGCATGCAAAGCAAGGTAACTGTATAGATCATAATAATTGAAGAATAAAATTTAAATACATTTTCCATGACCAGTAAAAACTAAGGATAAAGAACATTAAAATAGTTTATTTATCCCTGCCCAAATCTCATGTTGAAATGTAAACCTCAATGTTGGAGGCAGGGCCTGGTGGGAGGTGTTTTGGTCATGTGGGCAGATCCCTTACGGCTTGGTGTAGTCCTTGATTACTCATGAGATCTCGTTGTTTAAATGTGTGAAACCTCCCCTCCCACTCCCTCTTGTTCCTGCTTTTGCCATATGACATGCAGACTCCCACTTGACCTTCTGCCATGAGCAAAAGCTTCATGAGTCCTCCCCAGCTAAGCAGATGCTGATGCCATGTTTACTGTTTAGCCTGCAGAACTCTAAGACAAATCTCTTCTCTGTAAAAATTACTCAGTGTCATGTATTACTTTACAGCAATACAAGAACAGCCTATTACAAACATTAATCGATTTGATTACTAAAGCTGACACAGTGTTGTGCATGCAATTGATCTGGGTATCAAGAAGTTCGGTTTCTTATAAAAAGTGCATTTATTTAATGGAAACACTGAGATATGCAAGGTTCAATATAGTCAGTAGACACATGGTTGAACACTTGAAATGTGAGGAACTAAATTTTTAATTTAAATTATATTTCAAAACTAATTCATTTTAGATATTTTAAAACTTTTAAATATGCTTGACAACTTCACACATATAAATCTCTATATTCAACCCGCAGTTTTATGAAATGTAAATATAGATTAATTGCAATGAAAAGTTACCATCCAAATTAAGATGCCCTACAAATACAAAACACATGTCAGATTTCGAAGACTAAGAAAAAATGCCTATTTTAAATAGTTTTAATAGTGATAACTTAGTATTATAAATTGAGTTAAATACTGTTCATATTAATTTTAATTACTTTTTAATATGGCTTCTTTAAGAATTAGATTTGCATATGTGGCTCACATTATGTTTTCATTGGACAGCATTGAGAAAAAAATCAAAATCTGGATAGAATTTAAATAGATTGCTAAGAACGCATTTTAGGACAATATACTCTAATTTACATGTTTTTCTCTATCTTCATACACATTTGCTCCCCACTACCCCACCCTCCCTCATTATTTCCCCAAAACCAGAAATTCTGATGGCATAACCTCCCTCACTGTTTCTCAACAAGCAGAAATTTTGATGGGGCTTGAAAAGCAGAAGTGGGATAATAACAGACAGTAAAAGACCTTAGATTTTTCTTTGGTACAGGTATAATGGTACATATTTATTACTGTCATAAGTTAACCAAGAATGGCAAAGAGGAAAAGGATTTTTGAAATGGAAGCAGTGAAGAGTCAAAGAGGAGGAGTGTAAAAATGTTCAGGTAGAGAACTCTCTGTTCATAAACTGTGTTCCCAATGACCACTACAAGATCCATCTTCTCTCCAGGAAAGATGAGAAAACACTACATCGGTCATTCATAACGGGGTGAGGGAAGGAGCCCTCCACAGAACAGTCCCAGAGTTACGTTATAAGAGCAGTATTGGTGCCATTTGAAAAACCTGGCCAACTGTAAGTACAGTGTAAGTGAGCTGGAAAGATGAAAAGAAAGCTAACAACAATCATATAATTGTTTTCCAGGCCTTGCAGGAGTTTGGCCTAAATTCACTCTTAATACACGTTTTTAAGCCAATACTTATTTCATCAATTTTGGTTTCCTATTCAATTCTATTTTTATCGGGTAAGATTAAACTCCTATACATTTACTGAAATTATACAACTTTTACAGTTTCTCTTTTATGGCTGAAGAATGGTTCTAGGACTTATCTGTTGATACTAGATATTATCATTTGGCATTGTATCAAAATACCGGGGCTCTTTAGGGACAGCTCAAACACTACATTGCCTCTGTATCAGAGGCAATTTAGAATTGATTTCTTTGAGTCTCTTAGTCTCAAGAAATCTCAAGAAAGAATTTTTACCAAAATGAGTAAGGATTTTTTTTCCCCGCTATTTGTTAATTTAAAAAAAAGAGGGAAACTATTAGCTAAGTTCCAGTAAATTGGCTAAAAACACAACGTGCTACTTCAAAACCATGGTACGTTCAAATATCTCATAAACACTAAATTTTGCATCTTTTTACATACACTGATGCCTTAGTCCTTTCTACATTATTTGAATTTGATGCGCAACCTGGTATCTTTATCTATGTTTAAAAATACATCTCATCAGGAAAGAGCAAAAGACAAACAAAAATAATTCCCATTACATTCTCAGCAGGTAGGAATGCTCTTACTGGAAACCACAGACATTTCTTAAAGCAGTCCTCACAGTTATAACCTTCAAATACTTTTATTTTAATAGCAAGGCATAATGTAGTAATTTCAAATTCGCATCATCATGACTATTTAAAATGCTCAATACATTTTTTTCTAAGCAACAGTATTATACTGAAATGAAAATAATATATGTGCTCATTATGTGTCAGGTACTGAAATGACCGTTTTTCTGTATCTCAGTCACCCCTTATAATGATTTTCTAGTAAATCACTATAATTTCTACTTCCAAGGTTCCAAAATCAAGCTTAGTAGGGACTCATAGTTAATCTAAGGCAAGAAAACAGGGTTATTTTGGAGCCTGGAATCTTCCAAACTTCTGTTTCCAAACTCATGCAGTTACTTATTCTGTTAATCTGATTCTTTTAATGGCCATTATTTGCTATTTTTATTGTAAATTTGTAACAAATATTTTGCTCTATTATGTAAAATACTATCATTTGAAACTGACACTTCTCAATATTAAAGAAATCATTTCACAGATTTATCCCATACTATATTCACTAAAAAATTGAGAAATATAAATTGATATAAATTTTACTTAAAGAGAACAGCACAAACTTTCACATTGTTTTCTTTTTGATTTGCAGTATGACTTTAATGCCCAAAGTAACAGTTATTAAAAAATGAGACTGATTTTTAATATAAATTTTTCTATTCATCTTGAGATTACTAAACATGGGTCCCAATTTTAAGAAACTTGAACATTCAGGAAAATAAGACTTCTTAAACCAAGAACTGCTGAAAAACCTTTACTTCAATATTTGACATTTTGTACTCTTCTAAATGTATTCTAATGCATGGTCACGCTACAAAATGACTATCATTAGGGCTGTCACAGGCCATGGCTGTGGGAATACCATGACTGATGCTAAGCTATAAGCACTGTCGACGCAAGGTGTATTCTCAGTAATTTCTCAAACTGACCATGGAACCAATTTCCACTGATCTCTAAGTCATAAAACTTTACAATTACCCTGAGTTCATTAATAATGTATTATAGTTCTCATTCTCAATCACAATTTAATCAGACCCATGTCTCACAGGAAGGTTGACAAGTAAGCCACAAAATTATCCATATAAATGTCAAGATTTATTTTCCTAACATAAATGATCTAACCTACTCAAGCAAAGTTAATAATAAAATCACTCTTTCTTAGATTACCATTCACCTGATTGTCATACCCATTTTGGCCTTCTATCTCAACCTCTTTCTCTAATGGTGGAAGTTATGGATATGGTTCACATAAATAAACCAATTTTGTTTTTAGTTATATTCATTTTTATATTAAAAATACAAAAGCATGGATACTTGTATTATTTTAATCATACCTTAATTTTAAAACATACAAAATTTTCACTCTAATATAGGAAATCTTAGGTAACACATTAAATAAGTACACAAACATTTATTAATTTAAGTAAATGCATGCAACAGCATGTAATTTATTTGCTGTAAGGCAATTTACAGAAGTAAAGAGATAAATAAAGATGAATGGAGATGGGGTTTCAGAAGCAGCATGTTGACAGGAGAAATACTGTACGATCTTTCAAGGATACTAGTGAAGAATGTTAATATTGTCTGCCAATTTTTATATTCTGTTTGTCTTTAAAATCTCACATTGTTTAGAGTAGTTTCCTTCTGACAAAAAACAAAGTTGTTGATATCACCTGACAGCTCCATTGAAGCAGGAAACATAATTGCATTCATGTATTCATTTTCTCAGTATTAGACTCAAGAATCTTTAAAAGGTTGGGGGGAGTCCTTCAACAGAAGTCCTTCAGTAGAATCAAGAAATCAGTATTCTATGGTTTACTATTTCATCAAGGCAAATAAATAAGTGAATTAATCAAAAACTTTAAAAGTTTATTTTCCTCTCAATTGGCTATACAACCTAAAATTTATATCTCCTAAAGTTAAATTAATATAAAAAAAATCTATAGGTAGCATCCAACATTATGACTTTTTACATGACTGTGTAGAAGTGATACATTTAGGATTGTTAGCAGAAGTCTATGTAACACTGTATATTTGTTTTATTTCCTATATAAATTGATTTCTATCCAATGTTTTGTCTCTAGCAGATTAAATGTAATGCATAACTGACACTGTGAATATTATTTTGTTTTGATAACCATTACTTATTGAACCCTGTTTTCCTAATTATTATTATTTCCTCCAGTTAAGAATACTTTATGTAATCTTACTCATTTTCTTTCCTTCTGAGCATTGAAATTCCTCAGTGTGTTATAAACATTCAACCAAAAACATATTACTTTCATTGAGACCAGTCTCTAGTTATGCTTTCTGTTAGAGTTTAAATTAAAATCACTTTCATAATATACTTTGGTGTATTTGTATAATATATAATAGTACACTGATCTGCCTAGTATTTATCTGAAGCTGATTTTATGATTAATTTGCCAAATTCATGTTACACTAAGCCACTGATTGACATGTATATTTCTCAAATATAAATGTTCATATGTACCAGAAATATTTTATAAAAGATTTATAATATGTATTTTTTTAAATAAAAGATGCTCACAGAAAATACTTTTATTTCTGAAACTTGGTTTATCTTTGACAAGAGTCAGTCAGTATCTCATGATTAATTCAGGGCTGATCACAAATGAAATTCAAATTATCAAGTCAGCAGAAGAAATAATGGCACACTATTTGATGCTGTCTTTTCCCTTGGAACCACTCAAAAGTTTCTCTATGATAGCACACTGAGTCCGGTTATCTTCTGAAAACATTCTTTCTCACTGTAAAGCCATACTACTGTTAATGACAAATGCCATTAGTTTACTATTAACTTACATATAATAATATAGATTCTGACACTGAATTTTCCCCAAATATAATGAATAGTAGAAAATTAATAGAAAATATTAGAGGAAAGCTATACTGAGAATCTATACTGAGAATTAAATATTTAATTGATTGTTAAATATTTGTTTCACTCAAATCACCAATTTAAATCTGGGCTTACTTTCCAAACAGTAAATGCTAGTCCAAGAAACTAAAACCAGTAGTGAAATTTTATTAATTTCACTTTTTAAAACAAAAACAATGTCTGCCCTAGAACATATTTTGTAAAACATCTTCACTGTAGTGTATTCTATTGCATAGCCTTCCTAATCTAAGTGTCAGAGATGAGGAATCATAATTTGAATCAAATTCTTCAAACTCCTGGAAATACATCAGGTTTTTACTTCCCTACAATCATCTACAATTTAAATATAAGTTTAAGTACAAATTTAAATTTGTCAGCATTTTTATGACACTGAACTTAGGTAAATGTCTGATTATCTCAATGTTATAAAAGATTAAAATAATTCTTAAAGTAGTTTTTAGTAGAAAAACATTATAGCATACAGCATGCTGAAATTGAAGAGAATGTGCAAAAAGGCTGTAGTAGCGTGGGCTTCATCTGGGAGGAGTAAGAAAGCGGGTGTGCTGCTAAGACAGGGAAACACCTCAACATGCTGTCTAGATCTCGGGCTATATTCCTAAGAGAAAGCATATGGGGGTCTTCTCTGATTGAATTGTTAGGCTTCTGAGAATATGGGAATCAAATCTTAGAAAAAAGTAATTTTTAGTCTAGGAATTAAAGTCATTTGATGTTTCAATTGGTGAACAGAAGAAAATGATAAATAAGCCATTATGAGTGATGAGTGAAGCCCAAACTCATGACACAAGTGAAGAGTAAAACCAAGAACTAGAAAGTTAATGAAGTACCAGACATCTCAAAACTCTTATATTACTCTGTTTTGCCTTTTGAGACGGAGTTTCACTCTTGTCGCCCAGGCTGGAGTGCAATGGCGCCATCTCAGCTCACTGCAACCTCTGCCTCCTGCCTCAGCTTCCTGAGTGGCTGGGACTACAGGTGCCTGCCACCACACCCACCTAAGTTTTTTGTATTTCTTAGTAGAAATGGGGTTTCACCATATTGGCCAGGCTGGTCCTGAACTGCTGACCTCAGGTAATCCACATGCTTCGGCCTCCCAAAGTGCTGGGATTAGAGGCATGAGCCACCATGCCTGGCCTCTAATATTACTCTTTTAGTGAGGCTCAGACAGCGCCTTCTTGTTTTGATTCAACATTCAAATGGAGAGTAATCATATCTCACAGCATTTGTGACTAATCTCAACTAAAGATCTCTATTTCTCAACATTCTTTTTCACATATTTTTTTGGTTTTACCTATGATTTCATCTTTGAACTCCCTTCCCGTGGAAAGAAGATCTGAAGTCCCATCAATTTTCTCATCTTAAAGGGATAGAAAAATGAACCATCACTGTGCTTCAACCCAGCCAGAACATACTTAATTCCTGTGTTATCTTGAATAGGTTGCTAAAAATGAAATAATGCAATTCCCACTTTCTGAAGCATAAAATTAAATAGGATAACTGAAATATGCCCAGCAAAATTCAAGGTAACAGCATAGCTTAATCTCCCTCCCCTGGTCTAAATTGTTTGGTGACTTTTTAAACTTCCAGAACACAACTCAAATATCTTAACTCAAAATTGAAGTCTTTCCATAGTGTCTTATCCATCTGCCTTTCCAGGTTCAAGGTTTTCTATTGCCCTTTATGTAGCTTTTGGTTTAGTCGAATGGGACCATTTGTTTATTTTTCTTTTGCTATAACTACCTTTGCTCTTGCTTCTTTCTCCAACTCTATACTTGCATAGCTAGCCTATCCTTCAAGGACCAGTTCAATTATTACTGCATTTCTCTACCTCTCTCCCTTGTCTTGTACCCAAAATGAAATAAATCTCTCCTTTCTGTACCTCTAGATAAAGCATTTGTTGCATCTTCTGGAGTATCTGGCTTTGTGTATCATCTTTTCTCCTCTTTTTTAAAAAAGTATATTCCTTCTCCATCGTCTCATTTCATCTATAGTTTTAAAGATTATAGTTTGAAATTAATAGACAATAGCAAAAAGAAGACTACAGCATGTAGTGAAATGCCATCTCTACTAAAAATACAAAAATTAACTGGGTATAGTGGCATGTGTCTATAATCCTATTTGGGAGGCTGTGGCAGGCAGGAGAATTGCTGGAACCTGTGAGGCTGAGGTTGCAGTGAGCCAAGGTCGCGCCACTACACTAGGCATCAGCTAGGGCATCAGAGTGAGACTCTGTCTCAAAAAGCAAAAGAGAAAAAAAAAAAAAAAAAGACCACAGCTTCCATTTGTACCTTAGCCACAGCAGCTTCTTTCTTCCAGGCTGTGTTACTGCTGTATAAATTTGGTCAAAATTTTAGGGCTTTTTTTCTCTTATTTTCTGCCCTTTTTGGGGGGATGTGCATAGCATAGACCACATATGTAAACACACACAAAGCAGAAAATACAAACGGGAATAAAAAGAGAATTGAAGCAGAGATATTCTTTCTAAAAGCTTAAAAGTAGAAATAAGAATAGAATTATTTTAAACTGATGAAAACACCATTTATATAAAAAGGGCTATTAGATTATGTGAGACTACTGGTAAAACAAATCAAGACAGTGGAGTTAGTTCAAAGTGCAGAATTATAAATAAAAGATCTGTGTTATTAAATCTTTCTTAAATCTATCGTTAAATTTCCAATTGTGTGCGAGCACAAACATACATAAATACAGATATGTGGTGTTGTATATGTACATAAACATTTATAAATATGTACATGTGTTATCTTTTAACCCAGTAACATAATTTCCAGGGAATGATGAAGGGCATATATGTGAAATGTGTTTCCATCCTCTCACACTCTAGATCCCATATTTCATTTTAACTCCTATCATATTTTCCCTTTTCATTACTGTAGATCATTTTGAAAGCTTCGTTAACTTTGATTTGGCTTCTTTTCTATTATTCCACTAAAATGATTATTTTTCTTTAGCCCATTGGTGCCCTCTTATTGCCAAAACAGGTGGATATTTTAATTTCTTATGTAAGTTTTCCTGTGTGCAGCATTCAGAATTGTCAACAATTCCTTACTTCTTGAATTATTTCCACACATTGGTTTATAACACTACACAGCTGTGCATCTTACTTAACTGGCTCCTTCTTCCCCATCACTCTTTTCACTCTTCTTTCTCCTACCTCATGGTAATTTGTAGACTTAGCTGAGTGCTATCAGAAGTCAACACCCATAGCAGTTGAGTGAATGAGTGGTGTTGTCCTGAAGTGGAGAGATCTGAGCCACTGGCCAGAACGCATGCTAAAGAGCTCATGTCCAGTATGTGGGTACTAGTCACTAAAAGGAATATGTGTATTTGCTTGAGTAACAAATGACCCCTCATAGGTGTCTGTCTGTGATTTTCTGATGACATTCTTCACATTGTATCATTCCATGCACATGTCTAAGCTCAATGATATGGTTTGGCTCTATAACCTCATGTAAATCTCACTTTGAATTGTAAACCCCATAATCCACATGTGTCAAGGTTTGGACCGGGTGGAGGTAACTGAATCATGAGGGCAGTTTTCTCCATGCTGATCCCATGATTATGACGGAGTCTTGTGAAATCTGATGGCATTTCCCCTGTTTGCACTCACTCCATGATACTGTCCTGTGAAGAAGGTGCCTGCTTCTCCTTTGTCCTCTGACAAAATAGTAAGTTTCCTAAGACCTCCCAGCAATCTGGAACTGTGAGTCAATTAAACTTCTTTCCTGTATAAATTACCCACTCTCAGGTATTTCTTCATAGCAGTGTGAGAATGAACTAATATAGTAAATTGGTACCACAGAGAGTGGGGTACTGCTGTAAAGATACCCAGAAATGTGAAAGCAACTTTGGAGCTGGATAACAGGAAGAGATTGGAATACTTTGGAGGGCTAAGAAGATGACAGGAAGATGTGGGTAGGTGGTCTCAGATGAAGATGAGGAACTTGTTGGAAGACAGATTAAAGGTAACTCTTGCTGTGCTTTAGCAAAGAGACTGGTGGCATTTTGTCCCTGCCCTAGAGATCTGTAGAAATTTAAACTTGAGAGAGATAATTCAGGTTATCTGGCAGAAGAAATTTCTAAAGAGCAAAGCATTCAAAAGGAAGCATGGCATAAAGTTTGGAAATTTTGAAGCCTGACCACAAAGTAGAAAAGAAAAGCCCATTTTCTGGGGTGATATTCAAGCCTGCTATAAAAATTTGCGTAACTAATGAGGACTCCAATGATCATCATCAAGACAATGGGGGTAATGTCTCCAGGGTGTGTCATAGGCCTTCACAGCAACTCCTCCCATCACAGGCCTGGAGGGCTAGGAGAGAAAAATGATTTCATGGATCAGGCCCAGAGTTCCACTTCTTTATATAGCCCCCTGACATGGTGCCCTGAGTCCCAGTTGCTTCAGCTCCAGCTGTGGCTAAAAAGGGCTGATGTGACTGTACCTTCAGAGGGTGCAGGCCACAAGCCTTGGCAGTTTCTACATGCTATTGAGCCTGTGGATGCACAGAAGTTAAGAATTGAGGTTTGGGAACTTCCACCTAGATATCAAAGGACGTATGGAAATGCCTGGATGTCCAGGCAGAAGTTAGCTGTAGGGGCAGGGTCCTAAGGGAGAACCTCTGCTAGTGTAGTGCAGAAGGGAAATGTGGAGTTGGCTCCCCCACACAGAGTCCCCACTGTGGCATTGCCTAGTTGGCCTGTGAGAACAGAGCAATTATCCTCCAGAACCCAGAATAACAGATCCACCTATAGCTGGCACAGTGCACCTGAAAAAGCTGCAGACACTCGACACTAGCCTATGAGAGCAGCCAGGAAGGGGTGCTGTACCCTGCAAAGCCGCAGAGGCAGAGCTGCCCAAGGTTGTGGGAGCCCACTTCTTGCATCAGTGTGACCAAGATGTAAGACTAGGAGTTAAAGGTTTAATGACTGTCCTATTAAAAGGGCTGAGCTGTACCTCGGCCCTTTTTAGATCACTTTGGAACTTAAAGGTTTAATGACTGTCCTGTTCGATTTTAGACTTGCATGGTGCCTGGAGCCCCTTTGTTTTGGCCAATTTCTCCCATTTGGGATGGGTGTATTTACCCAATGCCTGTGCCCCCACTGTATTTAGGAAGTAACTAACTTGCTTAGGGGTGCAGCAAAGGCAATACTGAGACAAGTTTATAGTTATAAATGCCTAAATTATAAAACAAGAAAGATCTTAAACAACTAACTCTATACCTCAAGAAACTGGAAAAAGATTAACAAATTAAGCACAAATTTAGCAGAATGACAGAAATAACAAAGATTTGCACATAAACAGAGAAACAAGAATAAATAGCAACAAACTAAATATTTGATTTTCTGAAAAGATAAAACTGACAAAACTCTAGGTTCATGAACTAAAAAGAGAGAATACTCAAAATTTTTTAAAGATTAGGAAATATTACTACTGATGCTACAGAAATAAAAATGATTACATAAGACTAATAGTGGCAATTCTGTACCAAAAGATGGGATAATCTAAAAGAAATGTATAAATTCCTATAAACATACAAGCTACTAAGACTTATCATGAAGAAAGAGATGATCTGATCAAGCCAATAACAAAGGAAAGAATTGAATCAGTCATCAAAAATTTCTTAAAAAGCCAAACCTGCAGAAATCAACAGTAAAAGGGTGGTTACCAGAGGCCATAGTACTGGGGAACCGGGGAGATATTAGTCAAAGGACACAAAATTTCAGTTAGACAAGAATAAGTTCAAGACATCTATTATACATCATGGTGACTACAATTAGTAACAATACGTTGTATGACTGAAAGTTGCTAAGATAATTTAAATTTTGAAAGTTGCTAAGAGATACTTTTAAAGTATCATGCTGGTCACAATGAATATATACAAATATTACTTATCAATAAAGAGTATATCTGTGTGTGTTCGTGTATAAAACCTCCTAATGAAGAAGAGCCCAGTACCAGATGGCTGCACAAGTGAACTCTACCAGACAAAGAATGATTAACATTAATGCGTTTTGTTAACAGAATGAAAGATAAACATCACATGATCATCTCATCAGATGCAGGAAAAGCATTTGACTAAATTAAGCAGGCTCTCATGATAAAATTTCTCAAAAACTGCATAGACAGAATTTAACTCAACATAATAAAGACTATCTATGTAAAGCTCACTGTTAATGTAATATTCCAGGGTAAAAAACTGAAAGCTTTTCCTCTATAATCAAGAACAAGGTAAGAATCTCACTCTCACCACTTCTATTCAACATAGTACTAAAAGTTTAAGCCACAACAATTAGAGAAGAAAATAAATGGCATCCAAATCAGAAAGGAAGAACTGAACATACATATGTCTGGAGCCAACATAGTCTTATATGTAGAAAACCCTAAAGTTACCTCAAAAATCTGTTAGAAATGATAAACAAATTCGGTAAAATTTCAGATACATAATCAACATATGAAAATGATGGTTTTTTAAAATTTAGTTTTTTAATTGTTAAGTGTAAATTATATATATTTAAAAATCAGTTGTGTTTTCATATATAAACAAATTATTAATGAAATTAAAGACATAATTTATAATAACATTAAAAAATTCTTCAGAATAAACTTAACCAGAGAGGTTAAAGATTTGCACACTAAAACTATAAATATATGATGAAAGAAATTTTAAGAGACATAAATACATGGAAAGACATCTTGAAATTCAGTGTTGAGAAGAATTAATATTGTGAAACTGTCCACAATACCCAAAGTGATCTATAGAATCAGTGCAATGCCTGTCAAAATTCCACTGTCCATTTTTACGGAAATAGAAAAAAACAACTGCGAAATTTGTATGATACTACAAAAGAACCCTCATAAATGAAGCAATGTTGAAAAATAACAAAATTAGAGACATCACACTTTCAGAATTCAGATGTTACAAAGCTATGGCAATTAAAATAATTTTTTGCAAACATTGTGTTAGCATAAACATAGACATACAGAGCAACTGAACAGGATAGACAGCCCAGAAATAAACTCATGCATATTTGGTCAACTCATTTTTAATAAGTATGCCCAGAATACACAATGAGGAACGGATAGTTTCTTCAACAAATGCTATTGAGAAAACTGGATATCCACCTGCAAAATAATGAAAAGGGACCCTTATCTTACACACTACACTAAAATCAATTCAAAGTGGGTGAAAATCTTCAACGTGAGTTCTTGAAACATTACAATGCTTAGAAAAAAAAACGAGGAAAAGCTTCTTGACATTGTCCCTATCAACAATTTCTTGGATATGATGCCAAAAGAACAGGAAAACAATAGCAAATATAAAGAAATATGACTACATCAAAATAAAAACTTCTGCATAGAAAAGGAAATAAACAGCATAAAAAGACAACCAAAGAAATGAGAAAAAAAATTGTAAAGCATGTATCTGATAAAGGGTTAATACACAAAATATATAAGGTATATCTACAATTCAAAAACAAACAAAATCCCAAATAATCTGATTCATAAAATAGCAAAGACTCTGAATAAGCATTTCTCCAAAGAAGAAATACTGATGGCCAATAATTATACTAAGGAAAGGGAAATCAAAACAACTATGAGCAATTTACTCGCACCTGTTAGTATGGCTATTATCAAAAAACACAAGGTAACAAGTGTTGGTGCGGATGTAGTGAAATTGGAATCCCCATATACTGTTGGTGGGCATGTAAAATGGTGTAGTCACTATGGAAAACAGTATGCAAATTCCTCTAAAAAGAGTAAAAACGAAACTACCATATAATCCAGAAATCTCACTTCTATGTATTCACCCAAAATAACTGAAATCGGGATCTCAACAAAACAGCTGTGCTCTCATGTTCATTTCGGCATTATTCACAATAAGCAAGATAGAGAAATCACTTAAATGTCTATTGATGATAAAATGATGGGGAATGGTGGAACAAAATGTAGTACCTACATACAATTATTTAGTTTTGAAAAAGAAGGAAGTCTTGCTATATGCAACAACATGGATGAACCTGAAGGACATCATGCTAATGCAAAGTAAGTCAGCCACAAGAGACCAATGTTGTGTGATGCTACTAATATGAAGTACCTAAAATAAAATTTTAAAACATAGAATAGTGATTACCAGATACTTGGGAGACGGGAAAATGGGGAGTTGCTGTTCAACGGGTAAAACTTTCAGTTATACAAGATGAATAATTTCTAGAAATCTGCTGTACTACATCGTGCTCATGCTTAACAATTTATCCCTGTAAAATATTAAATTGTTTCTGTGTGATGTTAACACAAGTACGTATTTTTGCTTTTGTTTTTAATTGCCATTTTAAAATAGGTTCCTCATATCTCAAAACGTCCTACATATTGGCTCTGGGAGGTAAAACTCTTTTATAAAATGCAGATAAAAGGAAATGAAAAAAGGTTGTACGGAAGAAGCACAATATAAAGAAGCTTTTCTTTACCACTGCAGTAGTCAGGATATATAACTGGATAGAATTGCCTCTGTTTAGAGAAATAAAAAGAATATATTGGAATCAGTAAATGGATTTTCTTTGAGTAAAAGGGTTAGCGCACAGATATTTGTAACTTTGGAGGTGTCACTCTTATAGCCTCAGGATTTTAGAAGCAAATTCTGTGCTTGAGATGAATCAAGCTGAGATTCTGTTTCTCTTAATGTGAGAACGGATGACTTATAAATGAAGATTTAAAGTACTTGAGTAAGCTTTGAACTAGTCAAGCCGAAACTAAACTCCCATTTCATCTAGTAAAGTTCTCACTGCCAGAATGTTTTCTGGTTGTTCAGGATAAATGACATTATGTACCAGCAGTAAATTGGCTTATCTTTTGGACCAGAAGAGACACTATAAATGGAAGCTAAATGCCAGTTTTGTCAACTTATAAATGTAACTCCCAAGAAGTCACACATATTTTAGGGTTCAGAACAGCTTTTACTTATGTAGTAATTAGATGCTGTTAGAACAGCCACGAAATGGCGTTTACAACATTATCAATAAATTTTGTTTTGACTTCATCAGTATCATTTCACTTCTTAAGCTAAAGAATGATGAAACATTATTTATATTTCTTCTATTCAGTTCTTCCTTTTTAAGTGGCAGAAGAGCTAAGGGCAAAATTCTTAAAAATAAAAGGAAGCTAAAATTGAAATCTCTAAGGAAATTATGATGAAGTTTTTTAAAAGTAACAATTTTTCATATATGCAAAGAATAGCAGAGAACATATTTATATGTTGGCATTTGCAGAAACACTAGCTAAGCCAATTACAATGTAAATATTTAAATATTGTATAGACCAAACAAGAAATAAAGATTATGTATTTCAAATAAAATACATCAAATACAAATATATTTTGTAGTTATATGTGAGAGAAAAATGTGCATTCACCAAATTCAAAAACCTTTAAAATAATCTATATTTATAAATTATATGTGATGTAAGTCAATGCTTTATGAATATACAGTAAATGCTTTGAATAGATCAAATGCCTATGAAAATAATAAAGAATAATCTTAAAAGGTGTTCAAGTGGCAATGGGTATTTTTCCATTTACATTTATCGATAAAATAAAAATGCCATCGAGATTATATATTGTGATTCATTTTTCACTTCAATTAACAGCAGGGAGTAGAAATATTCTATAATATCTGGCACATATTTATATTGCTGTTTCAAATAGAGTGAAGAGTAATTAAAAATAAAGAGGTAGTACATTAAGATAAACTTTACCAAAGGAATAGTAAATATCTAAAAAGTAGATGAAATGGCACAGTAATGGGGTTAAACAAAACAGAGATAAACGCTGCCAAATAAAGAATTTTGACTCAAAACAGTAGATTCGGCTAATATAACAGGGAATTTTCAGGGTAATGGGAAATATTCAACTTAAATATGAGATTTTATTTTGAAATATGTTTATATATGTAGGATGGGCATGAAATAGAGTAGACCTTTCATTAAATAAATTGAAATGGGTCTTTATGACAGAACATAAAAATATTGTATACCAAAATGTCTCCGGATTTCTGCAAATCAGAGGTTAGATAATTCTCAATAACTTCTTTATCAGATATAAAAGACGAGATATGACTTAAGTTTCAAGAACAAACCTGTAACAAATTGATCAACACTTCATGCCAAAGACAAAAAGACTGATCAAATAAGATGTAGTGACAATCACGTTATTATTCAATAGTCTGTTGATGTTCTCATTTTACATAAAACTAGATTTAATATTCTTGATAGGCCTTCTCCCCTTCCATATAGAAAAGATACTTTAGATTTAATTATAACCAATTAATAACTATTTACAATGAACCAGATATGAAGGGCACTTAAGAAATAAGTAACTGTATCACCGTATGTGAGGACAGCTCAAGATTACTAGATATAACACAAATAATATTATAACAATAGTCTGAAAAACAGTCATTCAAAATATTAGGATTTCTTGGTACATCATCATAGATCATATCAAGCTAATGGTCAGCTTTTTGTGCTTAAAGATTAAAGAATAATGATGCAAGCTTTTGTTAGGTCTGAAAAAAAAATCTGACAATTTTAATTAGAAAATATTTTAATGGAGAACAAAAAGAGAGTTAATCATAAAGGCAGTCTATGAATGCAAATTTTAAAATGACATTCAAAAAAATAAAACAAATGTCATGGAATCAGTGCCAAATATTGCTATAACTGAGGATTACATAAAATAGGATTTCAATGATTACAAAGATGTTTGTAAAAAACCACTGAAGGTAAAAAACAAAACAAAACAAAAAAAAAACAATAAAATTATGTTTCTGTCTAAACGGAAAATAAAATATTCTCTAGTACAAGGCTGAGAGACTTTTTGCTATATTCTGTTTTAATATAAAAGGAAACTGTTGTCAAATGACTGGCCCAAGGTCACATGGTTCTTCAGAAACAGAATTGGTAAAGTCAATTTCTTACCTTGTTTGTTTTACCAAATCAAAACCGCCTCTAAAAACTCCATAAATAAATCAATTAATTAATTTAATTAAATTAGAGACCCAAGGTTTATCATACGAATCTTAAGATATGCAAAAGTTGACAAAACGAAGTATTAATTGGTCTTGTTTTTAAACACTCAAGGAATGTAATTAGAAAGGTGAAATGAAAAGATGAAATTAATATGACAACAGATATTCACTTCAATGTTCAAAGACCAAGTGAGATGCCTTAGGGAAGCACTGAATTATTCCTCCCTCAAAATATTCACACTTGAGTAATAAATATTAGTCAGAAATGCAAGAGTTGCAATTCAAGAATCGTTGGGATAGTAAGAATAAATGGAATTTTGTATCTGAGAAGTCTGTAACTAAAATCACATGTGGAAAGGATTGATTTTTGGGAAGTGGCAAGCATTTATTTACCTGAGAACTTAATAGCTGAAGTTCCTAACAGTTTGAAAACTGTTCACTGAAGGCTTTTTTTGAAGGCTGAGGAATGAGGCAATATTGAAAACACCTGAATTCTTAAGATTAGTTAATAAGCCACTACAAACTAAAAACTACTGTATGCCTGGTAATACAGTAGGTACCTTGTCAGTGACTGCTAAGCAAATAGATGAAAGAGCAAATTAACTTTTAGAAAATGTATTTAAAAACAAAGTGGTCTTTTTCTAAATGACTCAGTTTTTCATTATAAATTTATCAACAGGCCATACGATGTATTTGTTTTCGTCTTCATTACTTCACTTAAAAACATGAATTTTGTTTACATACAATATCAAGAAAGAAACAGTCAAATCTAAAGCAACAAATTACCTAAAATAATAATAGCATTTATTGATTGTGTTCTTTTTGACCTTTCTGTACTTCTGGGTTTGTGAGTTGATAACTGATCTCTAAATTACACTGTCCTGGACCAAATTGCAGAGTTCCTTGTCTGCTTTGTGACTTGGACTCACAGTTCATCTTGACCTTGCTATTTATATGAGTATCAGACTGAGTAATGACTTTATTTTTTGCTATATTACAGTCTCTAGTTATCTACTCGGCATTTATGGTCAACTTTTCATTTACAGCCTGGTGCTGACATTCACCAGACAATACTACATGTCACCTATTAGCATTACTGCTCGCTATCCAAAATCATGCACTAACATAAATCCTCCAGGTCTCTCAGACACATTGTGCTGGGAAATTCTTATGAATTTGAAACAATTTACCAGATAATTAACTGTTTTATCTAGAAATATACCACATCATTATTTACATAACTATAATTTCCCCACTGAAATGTAACATATTTTCTTTCAAAAGAGAAAAGAAAAATCAATATTTTATTTTGTTTATAAGAGTAAATTACATTGTGATGCATAGGGAAAAACTGTTTTTGAAACATAGTAGTACATTAGAATTATATAATTATGCACTGTAAGATTTTTGAAGCTATTTGATTTCTATTCTATACATTTAATGACTTTGAGAAAATATATGTTGCTTACATGTCAACAATTTAAAAGCAAAATGACTTTTGTTAATATTAATTTGTATCTCCTGAAGCATAGTACTCATTTTTAATACAGTACTATGCACTATCACATTTATTCAATGCTAATTTTTTAAGTGACAACTCATATTCTGAAACTGATTAGCAATTTAAATGTAGTAGAAAAGGTAGACAAAGCCGGTATTCATTTCATTTTTTCTAGACCTAAGAAGCTGAAAAAATATCATGGCTCTTTCCACTTTTTAATATAGCTATAAACAGTAACCAAATTTTATACACATATTTAATTTCCTTAATTAAATATACTTCAAGGACCTAATTTATGTATAAAATATAATGATAAATACACAAAGTATTTTTTAAACTTTAAAACTAAATTTTTGGGGAAAGTTTTACAGGAATGATTTTCAGTTCAGGCTTAATAATTTCATACAGATAAAAATTAAGTTAAAATGCTGAATTTTATAACTGATTGCTGGCATGTCATGACAGCTTTTAAGGAAAAACATCTCTTTATGAAAATTCAAGTCCATCATTGGATTACAAAGATATAGTTTAACAAATGTAACTAATTTCATTGGTCTTAGTTGTTTTATTATATGATTATTTAAAGGTGACTTAATTTATAAATTATTTTTCTTTAAATTTATGCAATTGCAGATATGACATGAAGGCTATATACAAGTATGTAGATTAAAAACTGGACACCTAAATTATTAAAGAAATATTTTGTTTTTGTTGTTTTAACATACTGCAGTAGTTCTTAGGGTGTGGTCTCTGAAGTTGGCATATCACTATCACCTGGAAACGTATTAGAAAAGCAAAATCTCTGGCCTTATCCTAGACTGACAGAATCAGTAACTGGGGAGAAAGTCAAGCACTGGATGTCTGAAGTCCGTTGGATGATTCTGATACACATTAAAGGTTGAGAATCATTAACCTATGAATTATCAGCTATGGTATCCTAATAGAATGATCAGAGGTATTAAAATAAATACATGTATAACTCTCACGCTATAGCAATTGAAATAAATTATCTGGTGAGAAAAAACAAGACTTATTAAAGCATCATATTTCTAATGTATAGCCAGGGCTGAGAACAAATGATTTTACCTAATATCCAAAAGAACTTTTTATTCCTCCTTCCTTTCTCTGAGTATTCTCTGAGAGTATTCTTTCACTGACCCTTCCATGCAAAAATTAGTATCTAATCATCAGACTCTAATACGCAATGCCAAGCTTTCTCATTTTTGTCTAACATCCTGATGGTATCCATGCGGTTTACTAACTTTGTATTGTAGGTGACATAACAATTTAAATAAACTATCTCTATACATAAATAACATAGTATTAGAAATTCTTAATAAATTACTAAGGTGACCACAAAGTTCACTGCTTCTTTAGACTACTCATCTTATCTCATTAGATCTTCTTTCCAAGTATTTAGATGATGTTAATCACAGTGAAAATTCATTATAGGTCCAGTGAATTTGCTGCTTTCTTAATAACCTAGCTTATTCCTACTAAGCTACTATGCTACAGCAATAATCACCTCCAGAATCAAAATTAGTTTATAATGACATATGAAAATGTAGTATTAATATTGAAATGCAGTCAGGTAGTAATTCTTCAGGCCTAACAAACTCTCAGTCATGCTAGAGATTTACTTGTCATTAAAAATGTTTTAATGTTCAGGAATTTTAAGTATCAGTTTCTTTTATTTTGTTGTTCATGACTCTAAGTTCAGTGTTTCTCAAACTGCTGTGATACCTAAGAATTAATGATGAGCTTCCATTATAAATACAGTACTGTATTTGTGAATTAGATAATTTTCAAAGAAGTTTATGTTAACATGTTTAATATTAAATATTGGAAATAATTACACTATCATCACTTCCAATGTTTTTCTAAAACAAAAATCCTTAATGATCCTTTTCTGAATGTTGCATATGAACTCATGCTTTCTTAGAGAAACAGATTATTTTACAAAATGTCTTGCAAAGTGTACTTCAATGTTTAGAATCTGTTGTTTCTTCTTTATTACATTTAATAAGATATCAATTACTGATACAGTTTAATTTGTATCTTTCACATACTTCTTCTAAATAACTTATTTATTGCAAACCTCACAGTATTAAGCCCACAATTTGAGTACATGCTAACATTTTTTTTTTTTTGCTGCTTCAAGTCTCACTTACTCATCCTAAATGGAGATGTTGAAAATTTTTAAAATGTAAGAATTTTTCTCATCCTGGAAAAAACTGGAAATAACTCTTTTACTAAACTAGTATCTTCAGGTTTACCTACAAGTTTTTTAAATGCCCAGTCCCAGTTCACCTATCAACTCACTTCATGTTTCTTTTCTTTCACTCCTAAAATGCATATCAACGACTTCATCTTGTATAATATTGTGAGCTCTCATCAAAGTTTATATCGAATAAAAAAATCTTATAAAAATAATTTGTTTATTTATCTGCATGAAACCCTAATCATGTAGCCTATCAAGGTCATATTTTATTTATATTTTTAAGAATTTCAGAATGATATATTTGCATCATTGCAAATACATAGATTAAAATATTTTCTGAAAACACAAATATTCAGCTTTCCATGTCACATTTAATAAAAATCAGATACTAAGTTTGTGGAAGACTGAAAATTTGTTAAAAAATAAATCAAGAAAACATTTCTGCAGGGACACAAAATTCAGTCTTTGCACTAATTTTTGGTTAAAAACATATATAGCATACATGTTAATATAAAATATTCCCTCTTAACTAATGTTTAAAAAAACATTTGAAGAATTACATACAAGATTTTTAAGTATGTAGTATTCAGATTTGTATGAAGTTCATGGAAGACAATAATTGCTAAACATTCAAACAATTTTAATAACAACCTGCTAAAATCAGTTTGCCTCTACTGAAATAGCTTCTTCACTATATGATCACATTCTTATAATGTTTCATTTTAGTTATTTAGAGGAACTTCAAAATTATATTTAGGGATAATTAAGTGAAATTTTTAATTATATAAACCAATCTATAATCATAGTGTAGTGGTTATATCATTATATATACATGTAGACACATAAACTATTTTTCTCTTTCTGAAAAACCTTGTTTCCTTTTCTAAAGGAAACCATAAACATGGTTTATAGTTTTCTTTCATTTAATTTGTATTTAAATTTCTTTGACCACATGTTTGTGGAAAATTTAAATAACTATGTATTATTACATTTCTCATTATTTTATTTGTTGAAAATAGTCACATTTGTGTACATTTTATCATTTTGAATCTTGACCTAATCTTGTCTGTGAAACCACTGCAGTACAATATATAAAGGACAAGAGAGAGGGTGAGATTTGAATCCCCATTCCATGAATGAAGTCTGTGCTTTTGAATTTCCTAAATCTGCAGAGATTGAGAGAAAAAGTCATCAGCATGTGATTCCTCTTTGAGAAGACATCATGAACTTGTAAGTGGAGATTAATTTACATGCTATTGCTATAGCAGGAAAATTGTATCTTTGGTGAGATTAATTGAAGAGCATACATCTTTGCTCATATTTAAGGAAAAAGCAGTTTCCTCTAGTAGCCAAGGACAAAAAAGATTAAAAAGTTGATTCATAGATGACCATGGAGAAAGAGTGAAGTTAGTAATACCACAAAGGTGTTAGCAGACTAGTTGTTACAGATCATACAGCAACATGATAATATCATCATGATCTGATAAATCATGAAAATGGGGCTACTTAGTAAATTCTGGAACTGACCTTTTATTAGAGAAAAATTAGACACAAAAAATATCTTTATCTGGTATAGATAGACGATGAAAATATTAAAGGGCTTTGAAAAATCTTGAAGAAGGATCTTCAAGATTTGAAGGATCTTCAAATCTTGAAGTAGGATCTCCAGACATATACTTTTGGTCTACTTCCTTTCTTTAAATATAACTTCCTTTTAATAGATACAGTACATATATTTTTAAAAATTTCTTCCTGTGACCCTTTTCTTTTCCTTTACTTGCAACTTAGAGAGGCTATTTTAATTTCATGTAATGTGACATTACCACTGAGGTTGTTTTACTTCCTTTTTCACATGGTGTCTTTCCTTAAAAGAAGAAAACAGATGTCTTAAATACATAATTACATTTAGCTCTCAAGATAACTTTGTTCTGCTGTGTTACCACTATTTCACACATTAGAAAACTCAAGTTCAACAATGTTACATCAGCCTACAAAAGGCATACCTATGTGAGTAATAAAACTAATATTTGAAACCAATACTCTTGAGTATCTGTTATATTTTCCTGATGCATATATCCTGTTATAATCAGGAAGTACCATTATATATCTTTGGTAATACATTTCTTTTGAAATTGGCTTTTTAAAATATTAATATAGCCACTTCAGACATTTTATGTTAACTGTTTTCATTATATATCTATTTACTTTCAATCTTTCAAATAAACCTATATGTTTTTATGTATACAATGCATTTTTTTTGTAGAGAAAATATATATTCTAACAATTAAATATATATGCCGTTATAAACTGTGAAGGATTTGAGATGTTATACCTCATGTGTATTTAGATAAATGGACACTACATGGCTTGGTTGGGGAAAAAGAACTTAACACTATCTATCAAAACAGCAAAATGAACAACTACGGTAATATTTCATTGCTAGTTCTCACCCCCTCTCCTCCCAGCCAGAAATATCATAGAGTGATGTGGTGAGAGTCAAATATGGAAATATCTTAAGGAAATACCAGCTTTCACCCAGTAGGTAAGGGATACAGGAAAAAAAAAAAGTTTCCAGTGCTTATAAATGGCAGACACTATTCACTTTCCCTATTTCCTTCAGAGAGTCTTCTTGGAGAAGCAATGGGAAGAATCCTTAATGTTTAGCTTTGTATACAAATACATCCCCTTGGGAGTCAGATAAGTCTTTGTCTTTAGCTTAAAACCTAGAAATGCCTTCAAGGGTCTGGGTTGCTTTTTTTTTTTTTTTTTTTTTAATGCAAACACCTGGGAAGAGAACTCTCCAGCTATTCACCCACCTTTGATGTTAATGTTGTTGTTATATAATATCCTACACTAAAATTGATTAGCTCTTGGGAGCACAAAATAAGTTTGTATTATCTTTTTAAATCCAAGCAATTGGCTCCATTAGGGAACAAATGGGTGCAGATCTAACTTTTATGGTGTAAGAAAATGTTCTTGGGAAAAATGAGAGCTACGCTCTGTAACTTTACAGTATATTCTAATGTATCATACCATATTAGATTCCATAACTCCAGAGGCAGTGGTTTTACAGAACAACTACAAAATGGAAATTCAGAAAAGATTTATTTTCCCACACTACAGTGGGTTTTTTGGTTTGGTTTTGTTTTTTAATATTGTGACAATTTCTGCCTTTTAATCAGATTGTCTCATTTGTTAATGTCTAATGCAATTACTCACATGGTTAAGTCTACCATTTTATTTTTTATATACTACTTGGTCGCCCTAGGATTACAATTTACATCCTTGAGTCTTTACAGTTCAATTATAGTTAATATAATATTTTATGAGAATATTTATGAAAACATTAACATCTTGCAACTGTATTTCTCATTCTTTGTTATAATTCGTAAATGTATCACACATCTTCATTATAAATCCTGTAAGATCATGTTATATTCTTGTTTTATATGATCATGTTTTTAAAGAAATCAAGATAAAATAAGAACAACGGAAAATAGTCTTTTGCAATTATTAGTATTTCCAATGCTAGTCTCACTTTATTGAATATATATGAGCGTGTTGACCTGGGTTAATTTTTCAACTTGAAGAACTTCTTCTTGACTTTCTTCTAACGCAAGTTCGTTGGATATAAATGCTTTTAGCTTAGTTTAAAATATCTCTACCACTTCTTTTTTATAGAAAGGTATTTATTCTGCATAGAATTTGAGGTTGGCTTTACTTATTTTTATTTTTTCTGAGACAGGTCTCACTCCAGTTGCCCAGGCTGGAATGTAATGGCTCAATCTTGGCTCACTGCAGCCTTGACATCCTGGGCTCAGGTGCGTTTCCCATCTCAGCCTCCTCAGGAGCTGGAACTAAGGCCTGTGCCACCACACCAGCTAATTTTTTATATTTTTAGTGAATATGGGGTACTGTCATGTTACCCCAGGCTGGGATGCACTTTACATATGTGTCTAGGCTGCGAGTGGTGGCTCAAATCTGTAATCCCAGCACTTTGGGAGACCCAGGCTAGTGGATCACAATATCAGGAGTTCGAGACCAGCCTGGACAAGATGGTGAAATCCTGTCTCTACTAAAAATACAAAAATTAGCCAGGTGCAATGGTGGGTGCCTGTAATCCCAGCTACTCAGAAGGCAGAGGCAGGAGAATTGCTTAAATCTGGGAGGTGAGGTTGCAGTGAGCCGAGACTGTGCCACTGCACTCTAGCCTAAGTAACAGAGCAAGACTCTGTCTCCAAAATAAATAAATAAATGTTTTTCAGGGTTTCAGGGAAAAAAAAACGTTTAATTGGATTCTTATTATCATGTATTTAATATGGCAATTGTTTTTTGCAGCTTTCAAGACACAATCGACTCAACAACTTATGTTTCTCAGAATGGATTCCTCTGTGAATAGCTTACTTCATGTTTAACTTTTGTCTGCAAATTTGTTTCATTAAATTTGAGAAAGTCCAGTTTATAATATGTTTATGTATAATTTTTTCTGCTCTACACCTTCTCCACTCTGTTACTAAAATTACATATTTATGTATATTTATATATACATAAATATATATATAATGTTGGACATTTGAATAACATCAAACAATTGCCTGAGATCAGCGCATTTTTCTTTTACTTTTTTTTCTTTTTGAGACAGAGTCTTGCCATGTCACCCAGGCTGGAGTGCAATGGTGCGATCTTAGCTCACTGGGTCTGACTCCCAGTTTCAAGAGATTCTCCGGCCTCAGCCTCCCGAGTAGCTAGGATTACAGGTGCCTGACACCACGCCCAGCTAATTTTTTGTATCTTTAGTAGAGATGGGGTTTCACCATGTTGGCCAACCTGGTCTTTAACTCCTTAATTCATGATCCACCTGCCTTGGCCTTCCAAAGTGCTGAGATTACAGGCCTGAACTGCCACACCCCATCTTTTTGTTTGTTTGTTTTCAATATTTATTCTTTCTGTTCTTCATCTTGGGTGAACTCTGTTGGTTTACTTTAAAGGTCACTTTCTTTCTACTCTGCCATGTACATTAAGCTCCTAAGTCCTCCCAGTGATTTTTATTTTCAAACTTCACAAAATTTATTTTTTAGCTTTAGAACCTCTTTCTCCTTCTCACACTGAGATTTCCTATTACTCTGCTGAGAATTTTTTATATTAAAAACCTATTTTTGTCTGTTTTGTAAAACATGTAAAATAATCTTTACCTACTACTTTTATTTTTTTCTTTGATGATAATCATAATTGCCACTTTTAGAATATTTTCTGTTAGTCCCGACACCTGGTTATTTTAGGGTCAAAACTGTTACTGTTGGTTTTCATTTCTCTTGCATATATTCTACATGTTCTAGATTTTTTACATGTTTAATAAATTTGGCATTATATTAAAGCTATTATAAATGTTAAATTTTAGAGAATCTAAATTTCATCATTCTTCTCTAAGTGTTGCTTCTCTTGTTATAGCAGATTTTTTTGTTTGGTTGGATTTTTGGTGGGAATGAACTGCAAACCTGTTTTACTCGGGTGGTAGCTCCTATATCATTTTATACATTTGCCATTACCAGAGTTGTCTTGAGTCTTTTCTGCACATGTGTGGTTAAGGTATTAGTTTGGCATGTGGGAAGGTCAAGTTGTGAGACCCCTCTTTTGCTCTTTCCCTTTTAAAAATGTTCCCATTCTTTTTAACAAATCCTGGTTTCCTTTACTTTTTAAACTCCTTACATAAAAAACACTGATTTTTTTTTCTTTTTCCATGTATGTCTCTTTACAACTGGGAGCACTGCTTTTATTGTCTTTAGACTTAGTCTTATTAGTCCACAATGACAGTAATAATTTACTCTGCCTCTCTATCTCCCCTTCTACAGGTAAGCAAAAGCTCTGCAATAGCCCCTGCCTACTTCTATTCACCCTCCAGTACCTTCAGATAGTTGCTTATTATATTGTATACACATTTTATAATTTTCTTCATAGGATTTGTTCACTCAATTCTTACTGTGAAAACTGGAAGCAAAAACGGTATTCCCTTTCTGTTTAATGAAATATCCAAAATAAAACTAGGCTTTCTTCTTACCAAAGCTCTCAAGCAACTTAGTTTACAAGACATACAACTTCTAAAACTATGTTCTTGGCATTTTTCCTAGTTTTTAAGAATTCACAGCATCTCAATTACACAAAACTTCCTGAAACCCTTTGTATGTTTTGTGAAGAAGATCCTTACAAGAAAACTTTTCTAGAAAACCAGTTTTTCTACTCTCCTTTACTTACAGTAATTGAAAACTTCTGTTCTCCTTTCATTCTATTTACATTGTTCTTCATTAACTAACATTTAATGACTGATAACTATGTTCCAATAATTAAATTCCAAAACAAAAGAACAAAGATCTCAACTCATAACTGTGTTCTTTGAAAGTAGTTTTGAAAACAAATGTGTAAGCAAATAAATTATAAAACAGATTTCAAATTTTTATTACACAAGTGGCAAAAAGCTAGGAAAGCAAAGGAAATGTTTACCTCTGTTTTAAAGTGGAAGATAAAACTTTATAGAGGGCAAGGACGTTTGAATTTGTTCATGGAGCATAACAAGATGTTTTCCAAGTAACATCTGTGTCACAGAGCTTTCCAGACAGAAATAAGAGTAAACAGAGATAAACATTTTTTCCAATGCATTATCCCTATTTCTCTCTGTGGCTCCTTTTTTATTTTAAGCCAAACATGCAAACATTCATCATGTTAAAGTACATATTTTAAGAATGTGTGCCTTTAAAAAAAAAATGTTTTTCCATGGGTTTGACACACAAGGCACATGAATGGATGTAGGATTGTGTCAAGATGCATGATTTGAGCTGATAAAACTTGTCCTCCATCCTCAACTGTGCAGTATGAAAAATCATTGAAGATTTAATTGAATAATGCCATGATAAAATTTATGTATTAGAAATATAGTAGTGATAACTCTGGTTATAGCAAAGAGAACAAATCTGGGAAGAGAAAATTATAACAAAGCAGATGATCTATTGCTTCTGAAGACTTATTATAAGGATCTGAACTGCATCAATGCTAATAGGTATTGAAACTTCAGATTGCATAAGACTGTTCCCACGACCCCCCTCCCCAAAAGATAAAGCCACGTTTACTTTGGTTCCATAAACTATTCCATAGCCACAATGTTCATTATAATTTCATCTCCCAGAAAACATTACTCACTTTCAACTTGGAGCTTATTTGCTACAATATTAATGTGAGATATTTTAACCTCCACTTCTAAAATGAAATAACGAAAACTTTGCATTTTAACAACTTGTCAAAGGCAAGCCCAGAGCAGGTTTTCTGATAACTATATTAACTTGCTTTCCTTCATAGCATGCTTTCTCTACAGTCAAAAATTGTTATTCTTGGCAATTTATTATATGTTTTCTTTGATACTAGATACTAATAATCACGAACATTCCCGAGTATGCAAAATGACAACCTAATCACAAACAAGGCAAATATAATCTTTTAAATCATCTTTATGATAAATTTTCAAAGCTGCCTAAGAAGAAAACTATCACCTGTTTGCTGTATACATGACCTACTTTCATACTTTCTTAAATCTCATGCCTAAAGAAAGTACAATACATGGACCTTGTAATTTACAACCTGTGACCATGGCCTAAACTTATATTAAACATCAACCTCTATTATAAAAACAGGAGAATGTTAAAAATAAAAACAAAGAGAAATAAAATCAAATTCCTCTGCTCCTGCTTTTTAAAAAAATTCTGAATAGGAAGAAGATCTACATGGTAAAATAAATGTGATTCAATAAATAGCATACATTACATTGTGAATTTTTGTATGCTTACATCAAGTTAATGCTCAGTAATTCAATTAAATGAACACGATTTAGAAGGAGAGATTTCCTTAATAATGTAGCAGTGCAGTTTCTGCGTAAAATAAAACAGTATTTATGGTCATTTACTCAAACCTTTACTAACTTCAGTGGATATTACTTTATGAATTTTACAGTATGACACAAAGGCAAGCTCAATGAAGCAGCTATTTCTCAACCAGTTGAAGATAATAAAATACTTTACTAAGTAGTCATTTGCATTAAAGTTGCCCTTCATAAAGTACTGGCACTATATATTTTTAGTATTTGCTTCCATTCTTATGGTATGCAAATATAATCATTATACCATTTTACTGAAGTGTTCAGCATGTTTCTACACCTTCTAAATTGGTGAATATAAATTGTGATAGCATGCAATATTAATACAAAATGCCAGGAAAATTGCTCACATAATACAATTCTCACATTATAAGATTTAAAAGTGTCAATTTTGCTGGTGCAAACTCCACTTAGTCATGATCATAAGCAGAAAGATGAGGCACTAAGTGTTCTCTTTCAAAATTGGCCCTTTTCTCTATGAATCAGAATAGTACTACTGCTTGGAAAAACAGTATTTGTAGAATCAAAGAGCAAAATACTAATCTCGGTTAAATCTAAACGTATTACTTTACAGCTATTGAAACTTAGGAAACAGACAAGACTCTGTGAAGAATACAATAAGAAGTTGACAATCTATCTGGTGAGTATAACTATACATTTCCCTTTCTATTTTATAGAGTGTACTGAGATCTAAAAAATGGTTTATTACTGAGAAAATACAGAATTGTGCTCTTGACCAAAGACAAGATTCAACTTCATCTTGTCACTTCATCTTTAACATTTTATAATTTTAAGAGCTTTTCAACAACAAAACGATAATCATTTCCCCAAAGTGTTTATATACTAGTTTTGCCTGTAAGATGTTCTAGCTGACCTATTTATGCAAACTGTAAAACCAGATAATATGAATCCTTAATACTACCTATGAAAATATAAGCCACGGTGCTTGAAATGTCTGTATCTCTCCTAGCTGTATTCAACGCAGAATTTTAATTTCGGGACAAGAATGTATTTACTTGGAATGATTGCCTGACTTCTTTATTCATGCCTTGTTCTTCTTTCCCTCTTATTCAAATTCTTATATTGTTGAACGAAAGTAACAAATGTGACATCTTTTAGCTGTTGGCCCTACTGTGAATTATTGGGAACACAAAACAATTTACTGGTTTTGTTTCACTTATTCCTATGACTAATTTGTTCCTGCAAGTAGCTGGAGGTAACACCAACACTGCATGATAGTTAAGAAATAATAAACAAAGAGAAAACGTGCTCAATAAACTATTTCTAATTAGTATTAAGGCATGGCTTAGCTATGAATATATCTAATGAAAAGATAAGATGTAATATATAGATTTTAATTTTCTCTTTTTAGCATGGAGTCAGGCTTTTTTTTTTGAAAGCATGTGATAGGTCTATTAGCTAGTCTGATCTGAGTCACAGAATGTAGTAGAAATTAATTAAAGCAAGAATAAAAGTTAATTTCCGGAAGTGGGGACATGAGCAAAATCATAGATAAAAGAATACAGTTTGCTACTGTCTAAATAACTGCAAAACAGTGAATGATGAAGGTGAACATGGCTAGGTACACATAGCTTAGATCACTGAAAACTTTAAGGGTCATGGAAAGATATATTACAATACTTTGTACACAACTTTTTGTTTCTGTGTTTAATAGAAATTCATTTTATAATTTAAAAAATAAGAGTTTTACAGCCACATTTCATGATGTTTTGGTCAGCCTGATAGCTTTGCAAAGGATGTATTTATGGAAGATAGCAGGCAAACGTGCAAAAAGAGAAGATACCCAAATAAACAATTTCAGGTAATAGATACTGAAAATTCAAACTCATGTAGTGGGCCAAGTAATAGGAACAGCTTGAGGATTATTTATTAAGTAAAATTGACTCTACTGACTGACAACATGCAAGGGTAAAAGATAATGTGAACTTTAGTTGTTTCAAACGAAAGTTTATAAGATAATGGGAATCACTAGGGACATGACTAGCATCATAATAAAAGCTGATGAATAATGTAAGTGAAATAGGGGAGTATGATTTTGGTCAAATATGAAGTACATAGAATTATTCAGCACTAGAGATCCGAACTTGGGAGCCATCAGTGTGCAGTTGGTTGTTAACCTGTAATATTGGATGAAATCACTTGAAGAAGTGAGTCCAGGATGCAGAGTACTGTGATCAAAGAGGGATAAAAAACTTTAAATCAGAGAAATAGCCTACCACAAAGAAAATAAAGAACGGTATCTAAGAAAGACAGTATTATCTTCTTTATTAATATCTATGGAGGAAAATAGAATAGATTTATTCCACTGCCAGAGAAACTTATTAAATGCCAGACAGGATTGTATTATTCTTAGTCACCTAAAGAGTTGCCTCACAGCAACTCTCCTGTATTCTCTTCTTCAGCCCAATGGCTGCCTTAAGCTTTTGTGGTCATAAGTTTTTACCGTATCATTACTTAGCCTAACCCAAATGAACCACTGGCCAAAATGCTTTTGTGAAAACTGCTTTCTATTCAGCTAGAACTCTTTCCAACACGATCCCAAATTAGACAAAGTGCCTTCTAAAGCTATTTATGTACTATCATTTCCATAATTAAAACAGGTATAGGGCAAAAATGGGTAGATGGTAGAATTTGCTGTCATAGACATTAAGGGCATTAGAAAAAAAATAAGGCACTGAAAGACATTGTGATCAGTAAACGCTAAGTGCTGTGCCTTTTCACTCTCTAATAATTTATGGAGAGTAATTTACAGACTGCTTCACATTACCCAAAATGTCTGTCCCTGTGCAGTCAATTGAACATAAATTTTCAAGAGTAAGTCCCTCCTCACATGAACCACAGCAGGAAATAAAAAGCAGTAAGATGAATTTGACTAGGTGATGTGAGGACCAAAATACCATCCACTTAATATTAGACAGTTCAACAACAAAAACATAATATAATTTATGTTTATAGGAAGAACTGCAGGTATAGGTTAGTTGAGAAATAAGAAAATCAGACAACAACAACTAAAAAGGGCAATTGAAAGAATTTCCAAGGAAGAATCTAACTGTAAAAAGAGTTATTAAATATGCTATTCATGCCCTAGGCATTGACAGACATCCTAGAGTTAGAGGTGTGAATAGTAATACCAGACTTTTTTGTTTTTATTATATGAAAAATATTTTGAGGTTTCTAGAGTGTGAATTATTACATGTAGAGGTAGAAGGAAGCAAAACAATGAAATAAAAAGGATAACAAAACAGGAACCAGATACTTACAATGTTAACTACAAGAAAGAAAGAAAACTGATAGCATAAGGAAGAATGGGGAAGGACTGTGGTTGTCAGTGATTTAGACTCAGCAGGCTGGGAAACTCTCTCTAGGAGAAGAAAGTTAACTGAGATTTAAATGATATGAATAATTCAGTGTTTTGAGGTTTTGCTCTGTGGTGAGATCATGATGGCAGCATTTGATGTATAGAAAGTATTCTAGTGCACCTGAAGTATTCTGAGCCTGAGGAGAATTGTATGAAATTATTTAGGTGATGTGCACTAGGCCTTTTTGTGACAGATGCTAGTAGTCATATGATGAGGACCTAGTTAGGCTTTATTTAGAAAATAAATCTAAATTGTGAACTGCTAGTCTAAAAACATTTAAAATATTCTGGTGTATTTTGTAAAGTTAAATACATCTCTTGTAAATGCGTCTTTAGATAGGTCTTATTAATGAGATAAGAAACATCTGTATCTGGCTTGCCGTGAAGAATTGTGATACTAGCTGTTTTGACCTCTAGAGGAAGGCTGAGCCCTTTGGTGTCACAGATGTTTGCAGCTCTTCAAGCTGACTAGATATCCCACCTCTCCATGTTCTATAGCTCTGTATCTGTACCTATGATCACTGTGTAATGTGTCATCTGCACAAGGTTCAGTGATCAGTTAAACATAGACTGGGTACACTAAATTCAGTGGTATTTTATTCTGACAGTTAGAGAGCCACAAGAGAGTTGTAAGCTGGGGAGTAACAAATATATCTATATTTTAATGGGACTATCATGGCTGCTTTGTGACAAATGGATCACTAGAAGGTAGAAATTTTAGTGGAATGACCAGTTTGGAGGATGTTGAAAAGATTACAAATAAAGAAGTTTCACAGGTTAAGATAAAAAAGAAATAACTGATCATTCTATGCCCAATTTTTTATTGAGATAAAGTTAACAGAATGTTTGTTAATATATGAAATGTTTAAATTAAATATTAAATATTTTAAATAAAAGTCTATTGTAAAAATAAAGCTCTATGTTAAAGCAAAACCAGGAATAATGAAAATGGAATGAAGGAAGGAAACATACCAAATAAGTCAGGTAAATATCAATAGCTAAGTTTTCCTCTTTTCAATCATTAGTTCTATAAGAACTAGTTTACGTATATTTTTTATAAACTTAAAGCCTCTAGTTAAGAAATTGCTGCTCTAAGAATTGAGCCTCTGCCAGTGAAACTCTACAGTAGGTATAAGGCTTAAGAAGGGGGCAACACATTTGGGGATACTATTATCTTAGAGACATTTAGAAAAGTTCAAAACTAAACATGTGTAAATTACTTCCAGTAAGAGTCATCATCTTATACCAAGGCACAAGGAGCCACCAACTCTAAACTTTAACACAAAGAGAAACAGCAATAAACTGATGCCTGCAGGGTTTCACAAACCCACAGAACCAAACATGATTTAAATGTAGGTAAACTTGAGTTATTATCAGATGTTCAAGCATTGATGCTCATAATGCACCCAGACTATACATTCTACTCAATCTAGTATTCCCATACACTTTTAAGGTCCTCCACTGGGGTTTGCCACACTCTGATAAAAATAATCCCATTTTCTAAATTTTTTTTTTAAGACTGAGTGTTGCTGTGTCACCAGGCGCCAGGCTGGAGTGCAGTGGCATGATCTCGGGTCACTGCAACCTCCACCTCCCGGGTTCAAGCATTTCTCCTGCCTCGGCCTCCTGACAAGCTGAGACTACAGGCGTGTGCCACCACATCCAGCTAATTTTTTTTATTTTAGTAGAGATGGGTTTTCACCGTGTTGGCCAGGATGGTCTCTATCTCTTGATCTCGTGATCTGCCCGCCTGGGCCTCCCAAAGTGCTGGGATTACAAGCCTGAGCCACCACGCCCAGCCCCACTTTCTAAGTTTCTTATCCTTTTTATCCTTTTTTCTTTGCCTTAATCAGTTGTTCTCAACTCTGAATTGACATTGCAATCACTCTTCAATATTAAAAACAAACACAGATAGCTCCGCATGGTGGTGGACCCTAGTTCCAGCTACTTGGGATGCCGAAGTGAACAATCACTTGAGCCTGGGAGGTAGTGACTGAGCCGTAACTGTGACACTGAAATCCAACCTGGGTGACAAAACAAGACCTTATCACCAAAAGCAAAAAAACCAAAACAAAACAAACAAAAAACCCCAACCAACCAAACTGAAAAAGAACACGGAAACAAACAAATGAAAATCTCTCTCTTCTCCATATGAAGACTGGCTTAAATCAGAAAACACAGTTAAAACAAAGCAGTTTTTCTTTAACAGTTTTCTTCAGAGAACAAGCTTCCTCTGCAGTCTTCTGAAGTTAAGGCTCTTCTCTCACACGTCACATGTCAGAGACAAGGGGCTGACTGTTCTCATGGCTCATTATCAATGCTTCCAGACATTATTACTCTCTCGCAATAAGAAAAAAACCACCTTTGGTACTTTCAAGGTATATATTTTGTTTCCATACCAGTGTGTCACACACTTTAAGGCAAACCATGTGGCATTTCTATTAAAATGCAGTGCAGACTATGATTCAGTAAAATCAGACTAAACAAGATTCCGCACCTCTAAAAACTCCGAGGGACTCCAGTGCTGCATGGAACACACCTAAAGCACAGGCCAGTATCATCCACTCTTTGTGACTCACCTGTCCACCCTCCCATTCTTTTGCTCAATTTTAGCCTCTTGCTCACAGACTTTCTTTCTTACACATCTCCTTTTATCAATCTCAATGTTATAAATATCCATAGAGATGAGATAATATCAACTTCTACATTTTGTAGATTAATCATCTTACATTCAATGGCATTTCCCTCTCTTTCACTTTTGTACTTGTACTTTATCAACAAGAAACAAGACTACATTTCATATGTCTATTTTAAATATCTGGTTTTCATCTTCCCTTCTGCTGCATCATCCTATATTCCCATATTCTTACAGTTCTTCTGATGTTGTATGTTTGTTGCCACCATTTCTTGAATTCATGAAGACCCTGATCATTTTGACTCTGACTACTTTCTCAAAAGGGCTCCTCATAGATTCACTTCTCTTTTGGGATTCTTGGTGGGGAGCAGAGGCAGGTGAGAATCCTTTTCTTTCTGGTATCTGCATGAGTAGTCAGCCCCCAACCACTGAGCATCTTGTTTCATGTGAATCTTGTCGGTAGCCGAGACATGATTCTGACTGACCCAAAAGTGTATACACCCAGTAAGGGAACAATCTTCTCTGTTTAGAGATGGGGATGAAACTTGTATAGCTGAAAAAGGAGAAAAAGGAAGAGAACAAATGGGGAATGTTCATGTCTATTTTCATTAAGATGGAATTAGGTAGCTGATCATCTAAATTTCCAGCCTTGTTCCACCAAATCCGAATTCTGGTTCTAGGCTAATTATTATCAAATTTTCACTTGCTGTGCTAATCACATCTTGAGTGTCTTATTGGAAACTTGTGAACAACCATGTCAATCCTATCAAGATGTGATTCTAAGGTAGAAGTTAAAAAATAATTCAGAATATTTTGGGGGGAGTGAGTGATTAGAGAACATGTACATTAGAGAATGATCAGCTCTGGAGCATGTTCACTTTAGCAGTGAATGGCCTAATCTACAATGACTTCCATGTTTCTTAGTACGTTTTCTTCTCACTGTGTTCTACTGCTCTGCAGTGATACATGTATAATAAATTGCCATGGTGATTTGGAATTTTACAACGATCCAAGTTGGGCTACAGTATCTAAAAGCCCCAAGGTAAAATTTAAAGTAGAACGCAATTTACTGAGGTTATTTTCATTTTCTGCTGAGTCTCACCTTTACTCATTTCTTATTATTAGTCTTCCTGTTTGTTTCATATAGCTAATTTATTTTTGTTTGCAACCTATAAAAAACCAATAAGAACACTAAAACAAAATTTGGGAAAAAAAAGTCATTAAATATCTTATGTCATGCCTTTATTCCTAATGCATTTAAAATGACTTAACTCACTATAAACACACTTTAAAGTAGCCACCTGTATCTTTTAAATAATTTGTAAAATAAGCTTTCATATTAGGTATAAAGGAAGATGTCTCATATTGAAACATTAATTTGGATAGATACTAAAACGTCACATTGCCAAAAAATTGTTTTAACAAGTAAAAAATAAATACAGAATAATGCATGCACAGGAATAAACATACTAAAAAAGCAGGTTTTCAAATTTCGTCCAGAATAATTTAGCTTTCACAATATAACAAAAGGGATTTCCCACACTAGAAGAAACCATTCTTACATACCACCATACTATTTTTTTCTTTTCCTAACAATCCTGTTTACAATTCAGGCAGGTCTTCAAAGGCAGGGACCTAGTTGGGCTTATACACCATTTATGACTTAGCTTTGGATTGGTAGACATAATAAGGTGAAAGAGAGTATCAATGAGAAAATTTGATAGTCTTGAAAGGTAATTTGCAGTCTTTGCTCAGCAAAACAAGTACCTATCTTATGTTTTGAAATTAGTACTGTTTATTATAGAAAAAAAAAGTGTGCTGCCATTATTGTTTATCAAAGAGATAGGAAATTATGTTAGTCTGTTTTTCACACACTACTGAATTATCTTTTGATTCTATCATTTGAAATAATAAAATGTGGAATGATTAGATAAACATGTATTGAAGTTATAACAAGTGAGAGAAAATTTAAGTAAAATAATTTTTGAGTCAGGCTTTCATGAACTGAAATTATTTTCCCTTTTCCCCCTTAATCTGAGTAAATCATCTCAAGTCTTTAAATAGCAGTTTTAGAAATAATGAGAATAATGACTTGCTTGCAAATTTAACAATGATTATGTAAGTAGTAATGCAATAACGTATTGAGTTCAGTGCCTGGCATAGATATACATCCACCCATTCATTCTTTCAGTAAAATTTGGACATAGACATTATGAGCATATATTAATATGAAGACACAATTGTTACTTGTGATTTCTAAAAAATTTAAATATAGATAAAAATGATTTTTATATGTACTTGCAACTATGTCATATCTATTCAACTGAAATAAAAAGCTCACCTAAATAAAGGGAAACTTGAGTAACTGTGATTTTAAATTCCAAGGAGACTTCTTGGCTAACTACTAGTGACCATCCTTTCTTCTACTGGGGAAAAATGAATGTGCAAACATTTAAAAAAAATTATTCACCCAATGTTGTATCCTAACACAAAACTTGACCTATTATTTTTCTTAAGAGATTTAAAAAATAAATTACAAAAGAGGGAGAATGAAAGCATGATGTGTTCTGTAATATAATTGTTTTACTTTGTTGTGTTAAATTTGTTTTTTGTCGCTTTTAATATACCTTATTAGAAAATAGAGGAAGTCATGTCACATTGCCATAAATGAGAAAAACTTGTCATTACATATAATTAACTGAATTAAGTTAGGTATATGAACAACATATAAGGGCACCTCCCTTTCCACCAGGAAAACAAAGAATTGAAAGGTCCTTTGGATAGAGCTTGACCTTCTAAGACAGTTTGTGATAGGAATTCACCGCTCAAACCTATGAAATAACTGCAATTGAGGAAGGAAACAATATTCAGAGCAGTAGATTAACAAACCAGAGTAGCTAATATATGCTTATTACTTAATGTCAGGTCTTTTAAAAAGTAAAAGCAGCTTTGGTGAAACACTTCCAATTGGTGGCTATTTCCTGGCTTTCTTAATCTTTCACCAGCTGATTTAAAAAGACACACACACACACACAAACACACACCAGGTTAGTCTGGCAAAGACAAAAATTATGAAATGGTGACAATATTCACTTTATCAGAAGGATGTTCATAATGTTAAATTAACATTTAAAGCAAGCCAGGGGCAGTGGCTCACACCTGTAATCCCAGCACTTTGAGAGGCCAAGGCAGTCAGGCAGATCACTTAAGCTCAGGAGTTTGAGATCAGCCTGAGCAACACGGTGAAATCTCATCTCTACCAAAAATACAAAAATTAGCAGGGCATGGTGGCATGCACCTGTGGTCCCAGCTACTTGGGAGGCTGAGGTAGGAGGATCTCTTGAGCCTAGGAATGAAGGCTGCAGTCAGCCTACATAATGCCACCAGACTCAAGCCTCAGTCACAAAGTGAGACACTGTCTCAAAGATAAATGAATAAATGTAAAAAACACATTGGAAGCAAAGGGGACTTGAAAGCAAAGGGGACTCTGTAGACTACCTACACATGGATACAAATAAGAATTTATCACAGAGCTTGAAGTTTGCTTTATGTCACATTGACAAAATTTAAATAATTATTTCCAGATGAATACATTTGTTGCATTCAATGTCAATTGTATACAGAACGAGAATGTAATTTGAATTCAATAGTCTTCAGAAATTTGTAACAAAAATAATGTCCATGCTTTTTATGTGATTCAAATTATAAAATATAATTTACGTATTTTAATCCATCAGAATAAAAAATGGAGTTTACTTATATTTGAGGTTTTTTTTTTACATCTTAAATGTTTTCATGCCTAATAAACAATATATGCATTACTTTTCTTGACTACATCAATCTGCACTAAATCATAGTGACAGTTACATTAATAGCTAAATGCAAAGAGTTCTTTTCATTTAGGAACGTACTTGTTAATCAGAATTACACAAATCTTGTACATCTCCAGAAACTAGCACTGACCGAGAACTTAATTGTTCACGTTAATGCTCTGTGAAGTGTCTAAATAGGTGTAATTTATTTACTTGGAAATTACCAACACAGATGCACTCTCCCATCACACACCTCTTTTGTATTCAGCTATGATTTAATGGTTTCTTGTACAAAACTAGTCCAAGCCAATTAAAAAGCAAATAAATAGTCACAGTGGAGGGTAAATTGCCTTTTCTGCCTTCTTGAAGCATGTGTGCACCACTAAGATAAGATGTTGTCAATCTGTTAAAATCTCAGTGAATCTATCCTCCTTCACTGCTACTAGCAGAAAAGCTTGAATACTTTGAACAACTGGGAAGGGTTATCTGTCTAAGTTGTGGCAAAGCCTAAGGGGCAGAAAGGCCATAGTATTTCTTGCAACACATTAATCTAGACTTTAAAATAATGGAAAATGTTCCAAAAGTGTCACTGTTAAACACGCTGTCAGTGGCTTAATTCAACTTCCTTTCCCCTTCGTTTATTTGAGATAAAATAATGCTGTACATTTTATTTACAAACATGAAGCACAGCCAATGTCATTAGGGGTTTTCATTGTAGACAATTCATCTACGCAGTCTCAATGAAACCAGCTGCTGAATCCCCTATTTCAAGTAACTTAATGCTGTCATTTCCTCATCAATTCCTTTGCCACCTACCGCCCATTTGTAGTTGTTTAGCATTTTTTATCGGTTGTCTAGAACGACCATGGATATTATGATGAAGGTATTAATGACAGAATATTTTAAACACCTTAATTGTGCAGTCTATTTCAATGCTACCAATGGTCTTTCAATAACATATGTGTATTATTTATATTTTGAATGACATTTAATATCATAGACTAATGTTGTAATAAAGAATCTGACTAAAATTTTTTGATGTTTGATGGCTTACAGCATTTAAATCTTACTCCTCCTTGATCTCCTGCTGTCCCACATCTTAAAAAGTCAATAATAAAGTCTGGGTGCTTCCTGCTTTGGCACAGGTGAGAAGCTCAAACCATGTGAGCCCCTTCCCACCCTGGGCCCCCCTCCTAAGAATAAGGATCCAAAGCCAATCTCCTTTCCTTGCTTTTGGGACAATTTAGGAGGCCTCCCTTCCTCTCATCAGAAACGCCCTATTATGTAAGTAATAAAACTTTTTGTGCCTTCCTGGTGTATGTGTGGCTTTATCAGTCTCTATATCCGAACCAAACTGTGTGTAGAAATGTAGCTTACACCTGCCAGTTGTATACAATAGTCATATAATTTATGTATTCATATGCAGTACCCAGTAAGATTATAAAGCATTGATTTCTAGACCTTTTCCAAGTTTCTGAATTGAACACTCGAGTGAGACACCAAGTCAGAGTTTTTGTGTGTGTGTTTGTGCTTTTTTTTGTTGTTGTTACAGATTTGGGGCATCAATATTTTACCTTTTACACCCTTTCCTTGGATACACTTATTAACCATTTCATTTGCAGTCTTGTTTTATCTTGTGCATTATTCAACTCTTCTTTATGGCTTAAACCTTTGTATCTTCAACGGCAGTAAGACTTTAGCACAAGAGTATGCACAATTTTACTTCTAAGTCATAACTAATCAAGTAAAACTTGAGAAATATCAGCAACAATAATAAACACAAATATCATCATGGTTTCTTATGTCAATGCTAAATTATTTGACAAATTTCTGGTTTCTAGCTGATTTAAAGATGGATCTTAATAGGCTGCTTGAATTTTCCAACACATCTAATTCTTCCTTGTGTTCTGTTTTTAAGTGCCAGTTAAGAGGCAAGCGTCTGCCTGACCACATCTACAACACAAGAGGCAAGAGGTGTTACTAAAACACAGACTTTTGAGCCCACTCCACAGATAAGTTTGATGTAGGGCCCACAAACAATGATTTTTAAAGAAGCACCCCTTCAGGATTCCTATGCAGTCAGTAATGAATGCATTCTGGAGCCTCAAAATATTTCAAAGCAGGAAGCGGCCACTTATTGTGCCAAGTTTTCTCTCCAACTCATGCAGCCCAGCATGTCAACTGATGAAAAAGTGCTGGCATTCCAAAAAGCCTGGGGATGGTGCTCAGAAAGCCCCTGCGAGGAGCTGGATTAGATTCTCCAACTCATACCTCTCAGCTAACAGGTGGCACCCTGCTGAAAGCTGTTGTCCTGAGGCTCTTTTGGATTGTGGTAAGACTGAATTGTGATCCATCACTCTGGAGAACCCTGATTGGAGGCTATTAGCAATGCACCTGGCCTTGGCAATTGATAGAAAAATGAACACTGTGCCAGAGGAAGCTTGCTACAATGGAAACTGTCTCAAAATTCTTCTTTTTATGAGCATTCCCAACTCTAGAATCATCAAAATATAACTAGGTTTTGTTGTATATGAAAATGTGTTAATTCTAAATGACATAGTTGTACTACTTAAGTCCTTCAGTTAGAAAAATTATTAAATAAAGTAATAGATTTTTATGAATCTTACACTGCAATTTCCCTTGTACCTACTAGGGAAGAATATTTGAATTACTAGATATAATGTATGTATTTACCTACATATAAAAATAAAGACTTTACATAACACCTACTTTTAATCAACATAAAATTGTCTGACATTTATGCATTTTCAGAAAAGACAGAACAATTAGCCTGCAAAGTAATTGTTAAATTTTAAATGTAGCCCCCAAATACAATAAGCAAGTAAACTACAGAAAAGAGCAGCTTATCAATACAGTAAACATTTGCAATGGTTTTAATCTAGCCATAATTATAAACTGAAGAACACTAAATGATTTTAGTGTTTTCTATCTGAAAATATACACTGGTGGAACTAATTATATAACAGCATGATTAATAGCATGCCTTATATAATTATTTATAAATTAGGCACCATGTTTTTAAATCCCTAGTAATTATCAAGGTGAAACTTTTATCAACACATTAAGTTTACTCTACTCTTATGCAGTGAGGGCCAGAGAGTCATACAAAAATAGATGGTCTAGTTCAAGGAAATGACCTTAGAAAAGCAATGAAAATATATCCTCCATTCAAAATTCCAAAATCCTATGTTTTATAAATATTGTCTACATACCTATTTTTGTATATGTATAATCATACAACCGTATTACCTGAAAAATGTTTATGTTCACAAACATCCTACAAAAATGGCAAGAAACAGCTAGAGAAAATTAAATGTTCAAAGAAGCAAAATTTAAAAAATGAAATTATGTACGTTTCTTATAAGAACAATTAGTAATTGTAGTATAACAGAGGAACTCTGAGAATACAAAATGGAATTATCTATAATGAGCATTAAATCTGTCTGCGATTTCACTTGGAGAGATACATTCACTTTACTACACTGCTCAGTATACATGTCTGTCCCTTGCTGTCTTGCTCTGAAAGTATACACTGTCTCTGTACTTTAAGGCTATAGGCAAACCTAACTTGTGCTCTTGAGGGACAGTATTTCTGTTTTTCAAGGCTGTTTAGTATGCAAACTTTCTTGATAATGTCATCAGGAAAAAAAAAGTTAGTGTTGCTGCTTATAAGATATTCAGAGACCTGAGATTGATGGAGAATTATTTCCCAACTATATTCTGAAAGAAGTGTGTTTTAACTATAATGTAAGTGCAGTCTAACCATGTGAAATTTTTGTAGAAAGAAGAATACACATAAGATATAAACCAACATGACTTTTTTAGATTGAAAAGTGACAAAGTGTAGAGAATCCAGTAGGGTTTGAACATTTTAATACAATAGTTTCACCTTGAGAAAAATTATGCTAATGAATTAACAAAAAGTACAGCTACATATTAATGGCAAAACAATTTACTGTAGCTGTGTTTCTGTCCTGAAACAAGAAGCCTATATATCTAATAATAAGGTTGAATTATATAATGTGTCTCAAGATTCAAAATGAAACATTTTTCAGGCAAGCACTGAACACATGTTTACTGAGAATTTTAATGAGGTGTGTGAGAGAATGACAGTGGTCCCTTCAGTATCCATTCCCTAATTTTTTTAGGCATATCATCTCCCAAATGAAGAGCCAGAGTGATGAGGTAAGATCTTATATATTAAAAATGTACAGAAAAAATGTGTGGGTAACTTTCCTCTCACAGGTTAAACATAAACTGCTTGCTCAGTACTCTACTCTCTTCCTATAAGCAAAAACACAGACATAGCAGACACCTAGTTTTAACCACATAAACAATAATAACTTAAATGATGAATGATCCCAAAATGGAAGCAACTGTCTTTCTCAATGACTTTGGTAAGTAAATCTGGCTTGCCAGTAAGAACTTCCCATGGTCAAAGAGATTAATAAATATTTTTCTTATCCAAATCATTACATTTTAGGGTCTTATTTTCACAGCAACTTAACCTTTACCTTATCTGAACACGGTAGGAGAGTAAGAGAAAAATATTCAAAATTACGTTTACAGAATAATCTAATATATTAACAGAAAGGAGGAGAGAGAGACTGAGAAGCAAAACCAAGGACATCCACGGTCACTACTCCTATTCAACACAGTTTTGAAAGTTCTAGCCACAACAATCAGGCAAGTTAATAAAAGGCAAAAAGAAAAGAACTCAACTACCTTTCTTCACTGACAATATAATTTTACACCAAGATAACCCTAAAATCTTTGCCAAAAAGCTCCTAGAACTGATAACGTCAGAAAAGCTTTGCAGTACAAAATCAATGTACAAAAATCAGTAGCATTTCTATACACAAAAAAAGTTCAAGCTGAGTCAAATCAAGAATGCAATTCTATTTATAATAGCCAAAAGTAAAATACTCAGGAATACAGCTAACCAAGAAGGTGAAAGAGCTCTTCAAGGAGAATTACAAAATACTCCTGACAGAGGACACAAATACATGGAAAAACATCCCATGCTCATGGGTTGAAAGAATCAATATTATTAAGATGGCCAAACTGCCCATAGTAATATACAGATTCAGTGTTATTCCTACCATACTAACAACTTCATTTTTCACAGAATTAGTGATAAGTATTCTAAAATTCATATGGAACAAAAAAAAAAAAAAAAGAGGCTGAATAGCCCAAGCAATCCTATGCCAAAAGAATGAAGCTGGAAACTTCACATCACCCAATCTCAGACTACACTACATGGCTGCAGTGAACAAAACAGCATGGAAGTGGCAGAACAATAAACGCATGGACCAGTGGAACAGAATAGAGACACCAAACTAAGCCATACACCTAAAACCATTTCACCTCTGACCAATTTCACAAAAATAAGCAATGAGGAGAAGACTCCCTATTTAATAAATGGTGCTTAGATAACTGGCTATCCATATCCAGAAGAGTGAACTTGGACCCCCTACCTATCACCATATACAAAAATCAATTCAAGATGAATTAAATAAAGACTTAAATGTAAGACCTCAGACTATAAATATCCTATAAGGAAACCCAGGAAATATCCTTCTCGATATTGGTCTTGGCAAAGTATTTACAGCTAAGTCCTCAAAAACAAAAATTTACAAATGAAACCTAACTGAAGAGCTTCTATACAGCAAGAGAAATTCTGAATAGAATAAACGCACATCCTACAGAATGGGAGAAAATATTTGTAAGAAATTTGTAAGAAATTTGTAAGAAATCTGAACAAAACAAAAAGCAAAAATCAAATAGCCCCATTAAATCATGGGCAAAGGACATGAACACTTCTCAAAAGGAGACAAAATCAGTAGCATTTCCATACACAAATAAAGTTCCATATACAAATATAGTTTTTGAAGTTGTAAGACAATTGACTGCAATTAAAAATATTGCAGCCAACAAACATTAAACAATGCTCATCATCACTAATCATCAGAGAAATGCATATCAAAACCACAATGAGATACCATCTCACACCAGTCAAAATGACTATAGTTAAGAAGTGATCAAATAATAGATACTTGTGAGGCTGCAGAGGAAAGAGAACATTTGATGGGAATGTAAATTAGTCACTAGAGGGGCAGTTTGAAGATTCCTCAAAGATATGAGTCAAATAACTAACATTTGACACAGCATTGCCAATGCTGGATATAATACTCAGTGCCGATAGCAGATAAAATAAATCATTCGACCAAAAAGACATATGCACCTGTATGTTCTTTGTAGTGTTATTCACAATATTAAAGCCATAAAATTAATCCACGGTGTATCAACAGAGGATTGGTTAAAGAAATGGGGTACATATACACAATAGAATCTTATATATACATAAAAAGAACACAATTACGTCATTTTCATCAACAGGTATGCAGCTGGAAGCCATTATCCGAAGCTAAATAATGCAGAAACAGAAAACCAAATACCACACGTTCTACTGTTAATGGTAGCTAAACATTAGGTATAGATAGAGATAAAACTAGGAAAAATAGACTCTGGAGCCTAGTAGAGGAGGGACAGGGTGGAGGGAAAGGGCTGAAAAACTACTTATTGAGTACTATGCTCAGTAATCTGCTGAAAGATACATTCAAACTACAAACCTTAGCATTATGAGATACTAATGTAACATTAGTGGATGTGACTAGTTTTCTTAGGAACATTTGAGTTATTTCAATCAAATTTTACACAGGCAGCCAACAAGCAATTAAGAGCAGTTATAACAGAGGAAGCTGTGGGACCCATTTTGCACCATGAGTTTGTGAAATCTGGATTAAAAAAATTACCTCTTCAGTGTTTCTCATGCAAAATTTTTCTTCTAGCATGTGATAATGAGTAAACTAAAACTATTTTCAGCTTTTGTCAATTAACATTTTGGTAGTGTACTTCAGAGTGATGTTATCCAAGTTTAAGAACTTTAAGTATGTTAAATATGGACCTTTTACACCACATCACTGAACACACTGGGGAGATGTGCTTTTTTGGACAACTCAAAGGTGCTAGCTCCCTGATTCAAATAAGTATTTCTCATGTTTGTTCATTCTAGTTTATATTTTCATTTAAGGTCCTTTAGGTTAAGTTTAAGCTTTTTAAAAGTTAGTTTTGAGAATTGAGACATAATACTAATACTGTAGGAATTGGTGAAGGCTTGACTTTATATTTTCTTTGTACTGTGATTTCCTTTACGGTGTATTTTGCTAAGTGAAACTTGTTAAATTTTTTATTAACTAAATTTTTTTTCTTAAAGACCTTTTCACAATTAAAAAAAATGTACTCTCTGATTCTAAAATAGAACTTTAAAAAACATTACATTCGGGAAATAAAATTAGGAAGAAATATTAGCTTGCCTCCCCATACATATCTGGAATATTTTTAAACAATGGGAAGATAGTTTTTGAAACTGTAAGACAACTGACTGACTGCAATTAAGAAAATTACACCAGTCAATACTATGCATCCATATAAAAGAAAAAGATCATGTTCTTTGTAGGGACTTGGATGGCACAGGAGGCCATTATCCTTAGCAAACTAACACAGAAACAGAAAACCAAATACTGCATATTCTCACTTATAAGTGGGAACTAAATAATGAGAACACATGGAGACATATAGGGGAATAATACACAATGGGGCCTATCAGAGGGTAGGGGGTGGGAGGAGAGAGAGGATCAGGAAAATAACTATTTGGTACTAAGTTTAATACCTAGGTGATTAAATAATCTGTACAGCAAATCCCTATGACACAAGCTTACCTATGGAAAATCTGCACATGTACCCTGAAACTAAAGTTAAAAAAAGAAAGAGATAATACATGCACATAAAGACTCAAAGTTTAGTAAAAAAGTTTTAAAATATGCTCAAAAAACTGTTTATCTTAAGTGCAATTAACCAATTCAATGTGAAAGAACAAAATACATGACAGAAATAAACTATTTGAGAAATAAATGATGAAAGATAAATTTATTTTTTGACTTTTTAAAATTATGTACATATAAACATTATAAAATATATATATTTGAATTTCAACATGTTTTTGCATCCCAGTAAAATGATTAATACAGTCAAGCTAATTAACATTAATCACCTCACTTACTTTTTTGTGTATGGGTTGAGGAGATATTATTAGTTTTATTTGAGAATGAAGTAGTAATTTCCTTTGAGCTTAGATAAGTAAACAATACCATAAAGTAAGGGGGAAACCCAGAAACAACAGAATATAGATTCTTCTTATTGACACATAGTACATACTCTAAAATTGACCACACAATCAGATATAAAGCAGTCATCAGCAAATGCAGAAGAACTGAAATCATAACAAACACAGACCCAGACCACAGCGCAATGAGAAATGAAAGTCAAGACTTAAAAAAAAATCACTCCAAACTATACAATTACATGAAAATTAAACAACACGCTCCTGAATGACTTACAAATACTGAAATTAAGCCAAAAATCAAAAAGTTATTTGAAACTAGTAAGAACAAAGACAAAACAAATTAGAGTATCTGTTACACAGCTAAGAGGTAGTGAGGGAAATTTATAGCACTGAATGCCAACATCAAAATGTTAGATCTCAAAGTGACTACCTAATATCACAACTGAAAGAACTAGAGAAGCAAGAGCAAACCAATCCCAAAGCTAGCAAACTACAAGAAGTAACCAAAATCAGAACTGAAGTGAAGGAAATGGAGTCATAAAAGGACGTTCAAAAGGTCAATAAACCCAGGAGTTGGCTTTTTGAAAAAAATATTATGAGAGAGAGGCTGCTAGTAGACTAATAAAGAGGAAAAGAGAGAAGGTTCAAATAAACACACTTAAAAATGACAAAGGAGATGTCACCACTGAACCCCCAGAAATAAAAATAATGCAAAACTACTATCAAAAGCTCTATGTACACAAACTGGAAAACTTAGAAGAGATGAATAAATTCCCGGACACACACACTCTACCAAGACTGAACCAGGAAGAAACTGATTCCCTTAACAGACCAATAAGGAGTTCTGAAATTGAATCAGTAACAACTACCCTATTAACCAAAAAATTCCCAATACCAGATGGATTTACAGCCATATTCTATGTGTACAAGCAAGAGCTGATAACATTCCTAATGAAACTATTCAAAAAATTGAGGAAGAGGACTCATTCCTAACTCATTCTATGAGGCCAGTATCACTCTGATAAGAAAACCTGGCAGAGACACAACAACAAAGAAAACTCAGGACAATATCCTTTGATGAACACTGATGCAAAACTCCTTAACAAAATACTTGTAAGTCAAATCTAGCAGCATATGAAAAAGATAATCCATCATAATCAAGTAGCCTTCATCTCTGGTATGCAAAGTTGGTTCAACATATGTAAATTAATAAATATGATTAATCTTATCAACAGAAATAAAGGCAAACCTCACATGATGATCTCAATAGATGCAGAAAAGGCTTTCAATAAAATTCAAAATCTTTTTATGTTAAAAACTCTCAACAAACTAGATATTAGAGGAACATACCTCAAAATAATGAGTGATCTATGACAAACCCACAGCCAAACTCATATTAAATGGGAAAAGCTGGAAGCACTCCCCTTGAAAACCAGCACAAAACAAGGATGCTCTCTCTTACCACTTCTATTCAACATAGTATTGGAAGTCCTAGACAGGTTAATCAGGCAAGAGAAATAAATCAAGGGCATTCAAATAGAAAAATGAAAGTCAAACTATCCTTGTTAGCAGTCAATGTGATTTATATGTAGATAACCCCACAATCTCAGAACAAAAGCTCCATCAGCTAATAACCTCAGCAAAGTTTTAGGAAACAAAATCAATGTGCAAAAATCACTAGCATTCTTATACACCAACAACAGCCTAGCTGAGATCCAAATCATGAATGGAATTTCTTTCACAACTGCGACAAAAAGAATAAACCGCCTGGGAATACAGCTAGTCAGGGAAGTGAAAGATGTCCACTGTAAGAATTAGAAAACACTGCTTATAAAAATCAGGGATGACACAAACAGAAAAGCATTTCATTTTTATGAATACAAAGAATTAGTATAATTAAAATGGCCATCCTGTTCAAAGCAATTTACAGATTCAATGCTATTCATATCAAACTACCAATGACATTCTTCACAGAACTAGAAAACTATTTTACAATTTATGTGAAACAAAGTCCCAGATACCCAAGGCAATCCTAAGCAAAAACAAACAAACAACAAAAAAAGCAAACAACACACATATACAGGGATAAAAAAAAGTTGGAGGTATCATGTTACCCAACTTCAAACTATGCTACAGGTAACAATACATAAAACATCAAGGTACTGATACAAAAACAGACACATAGACCAATGGAAAAGATTAGGGAGCTCATCAGAAATAAGGCCACACACCTACAACCACCTGAAGTTCTACAAAGCTGACAAGCAATGGGAAAAGGACTCCCTATTCAATAAATTGTGCCTGGATAACTGACTAGTTACATGCGAAATATTGAAACTGGACTCTTTCCTTAAGCCATATACAAAAATCAACACAAGATGGATTAAAGACTTAAATGTAAAACCTAAAACTATAAAACCCTGGAAGACAACCTAGGCAATACCATTCTGGGCACAGAAACAGGCAAACTTTTCTTGATGAAGACCCAAAATCAATTGCAACTAAAGCAAAAATAGGCAAATGGGATCTAATTAAATTTAAGAACTTCTGCATAGCAAAGAAAGCTATCAATAAGGTAAAGAGACAACCTACAGAATGGGAGAAAATATTTTCAAACTATGCATCTGACAAAGGTCTAATTTCTAGCTTCCTTAACTTCAACAAATGTATAAGAAAAAAAATGACTAAAAGCATTGGAAAAATTTGAACAGACACTTTTCAAAAGAAGGCATACATACAGCCAACAAACATATGACAAAAAGCTTAGCATCACTCATCATTAGAGAAATACAAACAAAACCAAAGTGAGACACTATCTTAAACCAGTCAGGATGGCTATTCTTAAAAAGTCAAGAAAGAACAAGTGTTGGTAAAGACTGTGGAGAAAAGGAAACACACACTGTTGGTGGGAGTGTAAATTAGTTTAATAATTGTGGAAAGCAGTGTGGTGACTTCCCAAAGAACTAGAAACAACTATCATTTGACCCAGCAATTTGAAAGCAACATGAATCATACTATCATAAAGATAGACATCTGCAAATATTCATTGCATTTCTATTCATAATAGCAAAGCCATGGAATCAACCTACATGCCCATTAATGACAGATTGGATAAAGAAAATGTGGTACATATATGCCATAAAGTACTATGCAGCCATTAAAAAAAAAAGAGAGAGATCACGTCCTATGCAGGGACAAGGAAGGCTTTGGAGGCCATCATCCCTAGCAGGCTAGTGCAAGAACAGAAAACCAAATACCACATGTTCTCATTTATAAGAGGAAGATAAATGATGAGAACTCATGGCTACAAAGAGGAAGAGGGAAATAGCAGACACTAGTCTACTTGAGGGTAGTGGGAGAGGGTAAGAAAAAATAACTACTGGTTACTAGGCTTAGTACCTGGGTGACAATCTGTAAAACAAACTTCCAATACATGAGTTTACCCATATAACAAACCTGTATGTGTGCCCCTGAATCTAAAATAAAAGTTAGAGAGGGAAAGATCAATTTATCATTAAAATTGAGATACATTTAGGGAATGGCAAATACATTGTGGGGCTAAAGTAACCCATACATATCATAGTATTTTCAGTCAGGGATTATAAAAGAATAATGGAAAAAATCTTGGGATACTCTGGCAATTGTGCAGACCTAGGAAAAAATGAGAAGTTGTTGAGAAAGTCTGTGATCATGTGAGTGAGTGATAGAAGATTTGTAAGTCTGGAAACGGATACATATATTTTTTCAGATTAGAGATTATTTTGGTTGGAACTCTTGCAGTGGCTATAGAAGTTGAATGGTGAGTGATGTCATACTTCAGTAATTTAGACTCAATGTCTACTGATGTCTTATTTTGGAAAATGGATTTGATTCCTAGGGAATAATAGAGAAAATCTATTTCAATTATGAGTAAACTACTTTAGGTTATTTTGTTTGCAATGGTTGGAAGAGTAAAATAAATCACATCACTTTTTTAATTCTTAGAACATTTCATCATATACATTCCCTACGTTATCCTCAATCAAAAAGTTAACTTTTCCAAAGACAAACTCATTTTATGAAATTGTGTTACTTTTTACTGAAAAAATTAATGTAACTGAATTCATTTTTATTTTACCTCTTATTTAATATACAAAAACTTGTTTGCAATTGAGAGATGAGACCTAGGGTTAAAATATATTATTTCTGATGCATGATTATGAATAAAGGGCTTGACTATATTTCAAGTTTATAAAGATATAGTTTCAGTGGTTTTGACATAGATATATAGATTTTTAAAAAATTAATTATAGATGGTTTAGCATGAAAGTTTTCTGCTAAACATTTCCAAGTCTGTTAAATATCATTTCAGTTAACAGTAAAATAGTGAATCTCATTCATTTTTTTAAAATCTAAAATCAGAATCCATCTGTTCAATTTGGTAGTTTGGCACTGTTATTTGTGATTTCATTTGATGTTTGATCTGGAATTTTAGTACTGACCATTAATTGTGACTTATTTGATTATTCATAGTTCTCTGTGATGCCTGCTGGAATATGACTTTGTAAATGCAAACTGTCCTGTATTTCTCAGTTACCCTAAAATTGGATTTAACTATTTGGTAATTGTGGGCCAAGCAAAGCTTCATGAACTTCTGTTAAAAATTCTGTAAAACATGGTATATAGCAAATCTATTTTTTAATCTTTTACATGTAAATTTAATGAACATTAACTTTCATGGCAGAAATAAATATGTATATATGATTCTAAATGATTTCTTAATTAACATCAGAATTAAATGATAAAGACAAATTAAAAATTCCTGTCAATGTGGCTTTCTCCTTGAATTATAAGTCAAATGTATTCCATAGAGTACATTAAAGAATTTGTACCTATGTTACTAGAAAAATTTGATCAGAAGCATATTCTTCAAGAATAAAATAAGTAAGCCATAGAGGGATATGTGTAAATTGGATATACATAAGTGTACTAGGCAACATAAATTAATAGTAAAATATGATTAAATCTGAATAAACTTCCTTGAAAATAACAAATTTTCAAGCAGGAATAAATAAGTTGTAATTATATTTTATAATTGAAGTCATTATTATGGTACAAACCATACTACAATCAATTTTATAGTTAGAATTATTTCTAATAGGAATATCTAGGCTACTTTGAGAAAACTAGCAAGGTCTACTCTGAAAACGCTTCAGTTATGTGATATTTCAACATGTAATAATATATGTAATACATATGTCAAATCTTAAGTGATAGTTTATCAACATATTAAAAACAAATTATAGAATAAATTTCTAACATAAATGAAGATTAAAAATCCTATGCACTCACACATATTATCAAAACAGTATGTTACTAGACAAAAAAAAAATCACACAACTGTAATTTTTCTTCCTTTGAGACAGGATCTCATGCTGTCACCCAAGTGGTGCTATCTCAGCCAATTGTACCCTCTGTCTCTGGGGCTCAGGAGAGCCTCCCAAATCAGTCTCCCAAGCAGCTATGATCATAGGTGCCTGTCATCAAGCCCGGCTAATTTTTGTATTTTTTGTAGAGATCAGGTTTTGTCACATTGGTGAGGCTGGTCTCCAAGTTCTGGACTCAAGCAATCTGCCCAGCTTGGCCTCCCAAAGTGCTGGGATTACATGCGTGAGCCATTGCACCCAGCCAATTTATTTCCTTACTTCAACCAACTTTTATAAAACACATGCAACACATTGTGCATATATTCGATACACACATGAACATAAACAAATGTCTTCTGACCTCTAACCTTATAGAATAGTCCAAATAAGATGGCAAACGTCCAGCAAATAATCATCCAGAAATCACCTGACAAAACTAAAAAGGATAATTACATGGTTCCAGGAAACCCATGATAGAGAAATTCACTCTAGTAGTTATGAAACAGCATTATAAAGCAATTAACAGAGTCAGAGAATAAGCAGTGGGGAAGAGTCCATTCCAATCAGAAACAACCAACTGTTAAAATGCCCTCAGGAGTTTAGCATAATGAGGAAGTGAGAACATCTGAGGTGAGGTTGCAAGGTAAAACTATACCCAGACTGTGGGCCACAATAAAGACTGATCACTTGATATTAAGGCAACAGAAAAGCGTCGTAACCTTTGAAGCCAGAGATGGAGAATCAGAAAGAAGATTAGATTTGTAGTTTGGAACACTTTGACTTCAGTGTACAAAAAGAAGTATCTGAGGAAAACAGGCTGGGGAAAGCAGGAAGCTACTAAATTAGCTCGCATGAGTAATAATGGCTGCTTGATATAAGGAGATGGAAAGAAAGGCAGAGAAGTAGTTAGAATCAATAAATACTTAACAGGTTAAAATATACAGGATTAGTACTGAAAAGGGTAGCATTTGTGTATTGAAAGAGAGGAATACAGGAGGTATTAAAAGGAACAAGTTTACAAATTGCATCTCAATTACATGTATGATATTTACTTGGAAAAGTTAAGTAAATATTTACATTCTAAAGTATGGAGCTTCACTGAGATAAAATTTTGTGTTTATTACATATTGGTGGTCATATCGCACTATGGGCAGAAAAGAGACTGCTAGAGATCATAATGCATAAATTATAAAATATAAATAAAAATGTTTGAATGTAAAGTTTTTGTACAAAAAGATAAACCACTGAAAAAGACTGAGAAGGAGTGTTTTTAAGTATCATATGAGGTCTAGTAGAGTACTGATATCAATGAAAGATTTCAATGAAAAAGACCTTTTCAATGAGAGGATTTGAGTCCTATTGAGGTAAAAATTAATTACGTAAATTAGGGAAAATATTTAATATCATTAGTAATCACAGAAATGCAAATGGAACTATTAAGATGTAACTTCAAATTAGCAAGTTAAATGCTAATCTAGACTGTAACTATAAAATGAGTATCACAGTCTTGACAGGTCTGATTCTTACTTTTTTGGAAGCCCAGTATTACTTAAAAATATATCCAGCAGCCAGGCACTGGGACTCACCTGGCCAACATGGTGAAACCTGTCTCTACCAAAAATACAAAAAATTAGCTGGGCATGGTAGCTGCCGCCTGTAATCCCAGCTGCTTGGGAGGCTGAGGCAGGAGAATCACTTGAACCGGGGAGGTGGAGGTTGTAGTGAGCCAAGATCAGACCACTGTACACTAGCCTGGGTGACAAAAGTGAAACTCTGTCTCAAAAAAAACAAAACAAAAAAATGTATCCTGCAATATCCTATCAACGATATTTGGAATATAATAGGAAAAAGAATTACTATTAAAATATATTAAAAGGGTCTGTTTGGTTCCAGTCTGAGATGGAATAAATGTATTTCTTCCTATTATTTCTGCTAAATATGGCTAACTACCCTGGACATTATTTGTAAAACAAACAGAAAACTGAAAGCTGGAAAGAAGTAAGACTAGCTAGTAATCCTGGGATCTGAGAAATAACATATAGGTGAGCCTACTGGGTTTTATTAATATTTTCCATATCCCAGATCACAGGCACTTAGAAAAATATTTCACCTTGAACTGCCAACAAGAGTTCAGATAAAAATAGCACCCCCAAATGCTTGCTCTCTGTAACCAAACAAGAGCAATGTGGTAACGTAGCAATACAGAAAACACTGAAATAAAATAACTGACCTACTCTAGCCAAACATCATGATAAATTACATTCATGAGGCAAACAAGCATATGAAAAAATGCTCAACCTCACTATTTATTAGAGAAGTGAAAATCAAAACCACAATAGGATATCATTTCACACCAATCAAAATGGGCATTATTAAACAGTCAAAACATAACAGACTCTGGCAAGGTTGTGGAGAAAAGCGAATGCTTATACACTGCTAGTGGGAATATAAATGAGTTCAGCCATTGTGGAAAGCATTCTGGTGATTTTTCAAAGAACTTAAAACAGAATTACCATTTAACCCGGCAGTCCCATTGCTAAAAATATACTCAATGGAATATAAATCATAAACACCCATGCACATATATGTTCATCACAGAACTATTCCCAATAGTAAAGGCAAGGAATCAACCTACATGTCCATCAGTGGTGAATTGACATAAGACTATAAGGTATAGTTTCACAGGTCCCTGAAGCTAAGTCCATAATTTTTTCAGTTTTATTTTCTATTATTCAATTTTGACAAATTTTATTTTTCTGTTTTCAAGTTCATCAATTATTTTTTCATTCTCCTGTTGAACTTGAAAATAGAAAGTAAATTTTATTTATATTATGAATAAACTAGGAATTGATGGAATGTATCCCAAAATAATAAAAGCTATTTACAACAAATCCACAGCCAATATCATACTGAACAGGCAAAAACTAGAAGCATTCCCTTT